>JAOWAW010157068.1:0-17920 GCA_028565695.1 Nicola tetela | reverse complement strand
CCGGCCAGTCCCCTATAGCCGGCCAGTCCCCTATAGCCGGCCAGTCCCCTATAGCCGGCCAGTCCCCTATAGCCGGCCAGTCCCCTATAGCCGGCTAACCCCCTATAGCCAGCCAGTCCCCTATAGCTGGCCAAAACACAAAATTTGGCAAATGTAAATGTATCCTCAGCTCAGTTATTTTTCTGACTCACTCGCACTGAAAATCCTTCTGTAGGTCAAAGGTCAGACTCTCAACACTGACAAGTTGCAAAGAGAAGGAAAAGAAACAGAAAGAGATAGCGTCCTCACACAAACAAGGCATTACATTCAATTATGAAAGCTTCAATTGATCACCAACAGTGAGGACAGCTTCAAAAAAATTTATGGGTGACTGTAAGCGTGGGCCCTGCTTCCGTACATCGTTGCACTTTGTGTCAGATGGGTGAACCAGCTGCTCGGAATTGGCCGCTCAAACCAGGGAAGCTCTGTGCTATCTCGACTCTCTGATTCGAGTTCTTTGTCGCCAGGGTGTGCATCATGGGGGTGAGTTTCGGTTTCTTGGACCCTAGGTCCATTTTCACAAGGCTTGAGCTGTTTCATGGAAAATCTGCCAACCTGACAGCCATCAACATCCTCAACATCGTACAACTGAAACCCTTGGGCTTCATCCCAACTCACGCAGTGCCCAATCACTGTTACACCCAACAGCCGGCTGACCTCCTATAACCAACAGCATGAAGGTCAAAGGTCATGAACATGTCAGTGGTTAGGCATGCTAATAGTTGTGCTGAGGATACAGTTTATGTTTGCCAAATTTGGTGTTTTGGCCAGCTATAGGGGACTGGCCGGCTATAGCATGTAACATATTGAACCAACCAACAGTGTGGCAAAGTGTGCAATGACTCAGTGGATGAGTTAAGTACCGGTATGCCAGACCTGGTAACCTGAGAAGCTCTGCCAGAGCTAGCAAATTTAATCAGCTCAGAATCTCTATGCCATGGGTTTAAGTCAAATGACATGAATTCCTCAGTCAAAGTCCTAAGGTCAGATCAAGAGCCTGTCTATAGTTCAGCCAAATTTAAGCAGAACAACATAAGCAGCAGAATATGCCTAGGACTCCCCTCTGTGGCATGCTGCCACAAAAGTCTGATGTGTCAAACACAGAAAGCATGAAGAAGAAGAAGAGGAAGAAGAGGAAGTAAAAGAAGAAGAAGAAGAAGAAGAAGAAGAAGAAGAAGAAGAAGAAGAAGAAGAAAAAGAAGAAGAAGAAGAAGAAGAAGAAGAAGAAGAAGAAGAAGAAAATTCATCACTTTATCAGAGTTTTCTTTTTGGTTTAATGAACAACACAGGGAATGGACAGCATCACATCCCAGGCGAGTTATGCAACTAACTCAAGTGGAGATTCAATCCAATCACATTCAACAAGATCAAATCCCGATCAACGGCCACTCCAAAACGCGCAAATCCGCGAAGACCCACGCGAGGGGTCGCCAGTAAACTTGCCCTCTAACCCAGACATCAGTGAGAGCATGACTTATTCTCCAAGAGTTGAGCCAAGAAGTGAGCAGGAGACAGCGTATGTGAGGTGTCGAGTGTGCACTGGCACCAAACGGAAGACAACAAAGAAACGCCTTGAGCAAACAGCACGTGAAACACAGAGTCTCATGGACCAGACATTTCCTGGCCTTGCTGCAGATTGTGAGCCACCACCCCTGACAACAGGCTACAGGGTATGTATTAAGCATAGGAATGGAACATAGACCACCTCACAGACCTATCCAATTAGTGAGTCTGCAACAGCTCCATGTTAAAAAAGAGCACGTGCCCGTGGTGTTTCTAATGCGTACTAATGCAGGAATTGTGCAGTTTCTTAAAGGTTAAGGACCCCCTCGACCTGCTAAGCAATAATTCTGAATGGAACATCCTCATGCCGTGTTAAGTGGACTGTGGCTGTGTTGGACTAATGATAGTTAATTGAGGTTAAGCTTGCAGAAGGAGCCTTTTCACATGGAAGTTGCTCCAAGGCCAGCACCATATGCCCTGTTAGGGTGACTGAAGCAACCATAGTTGCCCCACTTTCTGTCACAGTGGCAGTAGAAGTTGCATAAAACAGCCCTTTGGGTTCCTAGAAAGTGAAAAATTTCCTGGGGGAACGTTCCCCTAGACCTCATTTCCCATTCAGTTACCAAACTTCAGGCTGCTCTAGTGGTCTTTGTGCTCTGCTTACTAGCACAACTTTTGAAACTGCCGTATTGGTCACCACAAATGGCATCAAAACTTTGTCAATTCTTGTGTGAGTAGCAAGGGAGTAACTTCATGATCAATTCAGCTGAGAATTTGGGCATTGTTGTGCTTGCTTTTCCATGAAGGAAAGCCAATCGCAGGACGACAAGATCAAGGGGCTTGCAATGAAAGCAGCATCAGAGAAACGCGTTCGCAGCACAACACTCCCACAGCTTGACAGAGAACTGTTGGTGAGCTTCTAAATCAGTGATCAGTCACCAATTGAAAGTATATCTGCATGATTTTAATCTAAAGATAGTTGTAATTTTAAGAACGTTGTGACTGTTTTAGTGCGATTCTTCAGCGACACTGCAGTATGACCAGTTGATGGTCTGCAGTAACTGTGGCCAGGACCTCCAAGCTCAGCCAGCGTGCACGGTCAGGCTTGAAGAGTTGGGAAGGAATTCTTTGAAGCAGCAAACTGACTCACAGCTGCATCAGTCAGACTTCAAAAGAAGTCTCAGTGGGAACCATTGGAGAGATTCGGTACGTTTCCTCTTCTTTACAGTTGCACTTGTTCGCCACAAAAGTCAGCACAGCTCATTACAAAAACTTTCAATGCGTTCTCTTACAAGCAAAATCTCTTTGCAGCAGTAGTAGCTGTTTTACTGTCTTCATCATTTTAAAGGTATTTTTGGATCCACATGCAGGGTTATCATGGATATGAACACAGTCAGCATGTCAATGATGAACCACCTCCTGCCTACAATACTGTGGCTCAGGAGCAAGCTGCTTGCTTACCAACTGCAACTACCTCTGGCTGTCAGTTGTCACTAAAAAGACATTGCCGTGCACCCAGTAATGACAGGGATCGTGCAACACTTACACAACGAACCTCGCAGCTGAGTATCAGTCGCAGGCTCCTGCGACGCTATTCATCAACCAGATCCAATACTGACAGTGCTTATTCTGGCTCACTGCCAGGCAGCCTTGTCTGTGGTCAAAGCCTGCGGGATGAGGCGGCAGCTACGGTGGTTGTTGACATCCCAGGCCTTTGCGAGGAGTGCCAGCAAAAGCTTACGAATCCAAAAAGATCACCAGCAGAGCCATTTGGTGAGCACAAGGTGGGTAGTGGATGAATAGATAATTCAAGGTCTTCGCAGGGTTTCACAACAATTTGTTGGAGTTGCTTTACAGTGGCAGCTAGCATAATCTTAGGGGTGAGAACAGGTGCAGCTGCTTAATCAGAACTGCTCAATGATTGTTGCAACTACACGTATTAATATTTTCAATCCAAAGGAGTTCACACAGGGCTCATGACTTCTCAATTGCAAGTCAGGGCTTGATATGAACCTGGTTTTATTGGTGCAACTAACAGAGTTTAGCAATTAAGAAGACAATGGAGACTCTGTGTGGAATGGGAATCAGAGGAACATTGAATACCTTCATGCTGGGTTAGGGGGAGTTGAAAATTTAGCTGAGAGGCCAATAATCCATAATCCATATACATCATTACACTATTAAAATGTCACTGACTATTAGCAACAAAGGGAAAATGTCATTAAACCCATCTACAAACAAAATGGTGAGCGGCATCTACCCAAATCCTACCGACCAATTGCTTTACTACCAAGTGTATCAAAAATTTTTGAAAGATTTGTTCATCGGCAGTTGCTACAACATTGTCTTGAGAATGATGTTATTCCAGACAGTCAGTTTGGCTTCTCACCGAAGCAATTTACTGTATGGCAACTTTTATCTGTCATTGACAACTGGAGCAGTGCTCTTCACAGTGGTCAATGTGTTCACACTTGTTTTTTGGACATTTCAAAGGCCTTTGACCGTGTTGACTATCGCCTGCTTGTACGAAAGTTACCAAATGTTGGCATTACTGGAATTATTCTCCAGTGGTTTACAGACTATCTGAAAGATCGCAGTATTACAACTGAAGTGGAAGGCCACCATTCCAGAATTCATCCTGTCTCATCAGGTGTGCCGCAGGGTTCAGTCTTGGGCCCTCTACTGTTCATTATCTATTTTTGTGATATTCCAAGCGCCGTATTGTCTACATGTGTTCTCTTTGCTGATGACACACTGACCTATGAAAAAGACTGTGTTGCACCCAAACACTTCAAACTGACCACAGACATGCAAAAGCTTGATGACTGGGCCAGAGATTGGAATACCATGTTCAATGCATCTAAATCCACACAGCTTAGAATTTATTGTCGTCAATGTGCTGCTCAACCTAATGGTCTAAAATTGAACAACTGTGAAATGCTGTGTGGCACAAAAACAAAGCACCTTGGAATCGTTGTCGATCAACACCTTCGCTGGACAGACCATGTCCAAAGCCTAGTACAGCGCACCCAATTCAAGCTCCACATTCTATGTTTGCTTGCCTACCACTGTGGCTCTAGCGCATTAGTAGACAAGCTCTTCAAATTGCTGCTTTGGCCAACATTAGAGTATGCTGTAGTTTGGAACTCATGCATGAAAGCTGACAGTGATCATCTCAAGTGGATACAACTTTCACTTGCTCGTAGTGCTGCACAGAACAGACAGTCACTTACTAGGATGAGCAATTCATCTGTGCTTGAGCATTTAGCGTGGCCGACACTAGCTTGGCGTTGCCGTTGAGCAAAACTATTCCATCTGTGGCAACTGCTTCACGGACATGGACCACCACCTTTACAGGAACATCTTCCACAGTCCATGGCACAACATTCAAACTACTCTGTGCGCAATTCTTTGTCTCTTGCTTTTCCGCATTGCTCATCTTCTACACAACTGCAGTCTTTTCTTCCCTCTTCTATAGCTCTATGGAACTCTCTTCCAATGTCAGTCTCTTCCTGCACTACCTCCTCCTTATTTCTCCGAAAATTTGACTCTTTCTTTGCTGCTGATCAGTTTTCTTTTGGCTTGCCAAAGTAATTACTTGGAGTCCCCCCTCTCTCTCAGCTGTCAATTCTCACAGATTTTCTCCTAAGGAGAGCCTTCACATTAGTACTAAGTAGTACTACGTGGCAATCCTTGTAAAAAAAAAAATAAATAATAATAATAATAATAATGAGATCTAAACAAATGGCCAGCCTTCCATAAAAATAGGACTACTTTGGATGACTTGGCTTTTGTAAAGTATGGCTTCAATGGGCATATGTGTTTATATCATATTCATGCCGAATGCACGCTCCCTAAGCTGCTGTCAATTGAATTTATATCTAAAGTACACTACTCTGATGGTAATATAGTTGTACATGGCTCTGCAGTGATCCATCATGAATGTATACAGTTAACCAGTTTGGGTGTCATATGACCTTAGTAACTTGTGTATGTCCTATTTAATAGCATTCTCTAGCCAATGCATGGCACTCAATGGTACAATGACCGAAGAACAGGTTGTGTATATTTAGGCCGAGCATTTGAATTACTCTTACAACCATTGGCTGTGGTCAAAGACATTTTGTAAAAGCAATGGACCAATTTTTCAGCATGCATGTGTTGACCACATCTGGGTTCCTTAGCACATGTTGCATAGATCAGGTGTTCTTCCTCAAGCTGTGCAAAGCATTCCTCGCTGACATGCCTGGCTTCACACACACACACACACACACATCCACACACACACACACACTTTGTCAGTGTTCTGAGGAAAATAGGCAGTTGTCCACAGACCAGAGGTGAGATCCACGGTGGTCTAGTGGTTATGATGTGGGAGCGCAATTCCCAAGACCCCGGTTCAATCCCTGGCTGTGGCTCTCCATTTTTCCTCGATTTCTTTCTTTCTTTTTTTCTGCCTGTTTGTCTTTAATAACACACACGCACACACACACACACAATACACACATGTACACACACACACACACACACACACGAACACACATACACTGAGCGCACTCACACAGGTGTGACCTCTATAGTACATAATGCAGTGCTTTTTCTCTATCTTCTATTGCATGCTCCGTGTCTTGGTCAATGTAAAAACAATAACACAATAGTTAATGTTGAATTGTTCACAGGAAAATAACCGTTGTTTTGTCAGTTGGTTGAACATTGTCTTTCTTTTGCACCTTCTCCAAACATGAATGGGATGGACTTAATGGGGGTGCACCCTCCAAACCTCTTTCACTCTTCAACCACCATTTTTGCAATATGACAACTGTTATTGCAAAGTGTTAACCCCCCCCCCCCAACTGTTTGCCTTGCACACACCACAGAAACCGTCAAACTGTTAAAAATTACTTCCTTATGTGCATGTGCTCCATAGAGTGTGTTTAGATTCACTGGACCAACAAAGGCTTTAATAAATAAGTTTGGAGTTTTTTGACACATGCATGTATTTTTTTGTCATCTCTAGGTGGTCTGCTTGCCAGGTGATGATGACAATGACCTGGATGGCTTTCATGAGATTGATTCAGTTGGTACACCAATGGATGCCGATTTGAAGGGACAGAGGTCTGTACAATGTGCTCTACATTTCAACTGCAGTATGATAGATGCTAAAATTAGCATATAGTTGAGTGCCTGCCACATGACAGAAAAATAGATGTCTAGCATATTGACATGAAAATATCAGTGACAATGCAATTGACGTGTACATCATTTCCCCTGATGCTCAACGGGTGTTTGTCAATCTGAGTTTTTCTTTCCTGTAGTATCAGTATAAATGTTGCAATATGCCAAACTGCACAATTATAATTAGTATCACCCTTCAAGCATTTTATCCTGGGGGTAAGGGTTGCAGAGTTCTTAGACCCAGATTGAAGTGTATGCGAGGAGCTGCACAACTGTTCTTTTTTTTCTTTTTAAATTTTCATAAGATGCCAAAGGATGCATACATTAGTATTAACAACTATGTTCACTTGTGGCCTTGTAGTGAGCTAATGTTTCATGCCTTGATTGTAACATCAAATCATACATTTCCTGGATGGCGCTCAAATATACACACATAACATATATACATCTGTTGGCCATATTGATCTTGAATACTGGCCCAGTGTGTTGTTTGTGATCACCATTTGTGATGATGCTACAAAGCTCAATATACTGAAGACAACAAAAACAAGCAAAGGCTAAACTCAAGGGCCAAGCTGCCAAAATCATTTTCATTGAGTTTATTGAAGGGCTAAAAATTAGCTACTGATTGCTCAGAGCTTGTTTCTAGTGAAAATGTCTGGTTTTACCTTTTCAGGAACTATCTTGTGTGCAAACGGCGACAAAAGTTCTTCTCAAAATTGAAGGAGGTCAAGCAGTTCGTACTATCCAGAAAGCAAAAATTAGCCAGCCAGGATTAGTCAGAATCTTAAGTGTTGCTGATCGTGAGGCTACTCATATGGCGCATGGTGAAACATGGCTTGGGTGTGCTTGCCTAAGTGAAGCATCAACCAACACGCCCAGATGGTCCAGATGTTATAATGTGAACATGTTCTGTTTCTTGTACTTCTCAGTTGAAAGAGCCATTTGATGCTGTATCACAATAATGAATACCTATATCCTTCCTGAAGCCATGCTGAACTGTTTGGTAGCTTTGTGACTTAATTGACAGTTTAGTCTGTAAAATCCACAATGTGGTCCTTACAACGCTGGCAACTGCTGCACATCTTTAGTGGCAGTCTATAATATAGCGAACACTACTCTGCAGTGGCAGGTCTCACACAGTGACTATCGTAACTTAAATTTAATATTAAAACAGCAAGCTGCTCGACAAGAAGACAAATAGTTGAGCACGTGCACAGAAATAATTCGAACAAAAGCAATGATACAAAGTTTGATTGTGTGTCAGGTTTGATGTCTGGGAATTGATGAACAGACAGTCAGATCCAGAGAATGCAAGAGCTATTCCTGATGGCTGTTCAGAGTCAATTATGCAACATATTATAATAGTTTGTGTCTGTTTTTTATTTTCTCAAATTTACTTTGATGTATGTCTTGGTGTCGTGGATGTCTAAATCAAATTCTTATGAATCTGAACTCTTTTTTTTTCTACACATCAACTGCATCAAGTCTTTTGAGTCATCACAGGTTTCTTATAGTAAACTCAAAGATGTACGTCTTTCGCAACCTTCTTCGCACCACTGACACTTCTGCAAATTTTTGCTGATATGGAAGGCTGATTGACTTAATTGATGAAAAGTCTTCTCTGACATAATACAAGTTAAGGTTATAGCAATAGTGTGCACAGTGTATTCGCCCAAATATCCACCCATGCTTGGATAGTTCAGCAGTTTTCTGAATAAACAGCACCCCTTCTAACAAGGCTTTGAAAAAATATCAGCACACATGCTTGATTTAATGCCCAACTAGGGCATTAAATTGAAACCTACAAGTGCATACCAGTGCCATAGATTTAGTATAAAAAATGCCTGTAGCAACAGAACTTCTCCACCATCTAGCTATAGTTTAGTTCTATTCACATGTGACTTTGGGGAGACTGTACTTAGAAACAAAATTGGACTGAGTTCATGCTTGACTTGGACTGATTCCGGTTCATAATCATTAACCCTTGAGCAGCCACTGATTTTGTATAGGAAACTCTTTAACAGCCACTACCGGTAATTACAATATGGGAAATTGTATTGGCCAAAACTTTATTGCCTGGCTCAAGAGTGGTTGGATATTTGTATGGAAACCATACATTTTGGGATTGCTTAGTTCCAGAGAAATTAAATCGAACAATGTGTATTGTGGTCCAATGAAGGAATGTTGAAAACTGGCTGTCTTGGAAATTTCACAAAGGAAAGAAAGGATTGCACAATGATTAATTTCATTTGTCACTTTGAACAGTCAACTGTGCTTATCAAAAGCAAAGGAACTCAGTAAGCAATGCAAAACAGTTCTAGTCCAACTAAAGTGCATAGATTGAATAGGCTGGAAGCCAATGTTTCTCTTGGCACAAATAGCAGAAGAATAAGATGCTTTTGATTGCTGCTGTCATAGTCCAACACAAACTGTGCAATTTGCATGCTGCTCACTAAAATTATGTAGCTTCCGCCTGTTACTTTTTCCAAAAAAAACTATCTATGCGAAAAAAGGGCATGCATCAGGCATGTTTGATGGGTATGCCTTAAGCATGCCCTAAACCATGCCCCCCAAAGCATGCCTGGGCATGTTTTGGGCATATGCCTAAGCCATTCCTGGGTCAAGAATCTAGGCTAGCGCTGCTTAGGTTACATACCACCTTATTTTGGGTGACTTCACAAAAACTTAGAGTAAAAACCATTAGCTTTGGGGTGATGTAGTGATTTTCCCATGTCCTTAATCTATATAGCTACCAGAGGTCAGTAAGGGTAGAAGTAAAATTTTTTCTAGAGTATTATAATGCAGAGAAGGGGCAAACTCTGTGTACAAACAGTAACAGTTTATTTTTTACATTGTGACATCAGCATAGTCAATACAACACACCTTCCACTGGAAAAGAGTAGTTATAACAATCAGCATAGCATGCAATAGTGAAATGTCACTCATCATACATGTAGATCTGCTTCTCCTCTTCCTTTGCATTTGTGGACAGTGTAGAGCAAGAGTACAGACATGCCAATTGTGTTTACAGGCAATTCTCGTTACTTTTTTATTTTTCTTTTTTTTTTCATTATTCTTTGTCTATTTCTCTATTTATTGTGGTGCTTTAATGAAGTGTGTGTGTAGGTATTATTGCTCAGTTTGTTAGTTACAGCTGTACATATAAGTAGTGGGTCTTAGTTAGTAACTAGCTATTGTTACACTTAAACTCATGCTATTTCTCTATGTTACTCTAATGATCCATATCTAGAGTTGTTCAGCAGAGCTACTAGAGTAAAATTTTTACCTACAACTCTTCCCAAAGTACAATGCGCACGCATGTGTGTAGGTGCATTGTTTGTGTTAAGTCTGGGCATGGATGGGTGGAGACAGTTGGATGAGAGTTCATTGTTAAGCTAAGTAGGCAGGTCTTTGCTGGCCAAGGGGTGCTAAACAAACTGAAATAGAGGACAGTTGAACTGCTGAAGGATTTTTTAATAAATAATATTAAATATAATTAGTGCATAATGATGACGAGTAAGTTGCTTGGAACCAGTTCAAGTTGCACAAATAGTCCGACTTGCAACTGGTATCGGTGCTGAAGGAAGAACCTTCAGTTAACATGATGGATTATTAGCACCAGCTTACCGCTATTAGAGCCATGGTGCAACTCTAAACGACAATGCCCTGTTGGGGTGATATCTAAACTTGCTGTGGGTATGAGAGCTGCTGGCAGATAAATGGAACCAAGGTAACGGTGGGATTTCTTTATGCTGCTCCTTGCTAATAGTGAGTGCATTACCATGAGACTAGGCTATAATGGGTATGTATGCTTTCAGAAAGTGTCTAAGGTCTGGTCATTGCGTTGACAGCGTTGGCATCGTTTGACACAAAGAGAGCACAGCCTAGTGAATTAGTAGGCTGACCAACCACAGTGGTCTCACCAAACACTGTATGGGCATGGAAAGTTACTCCATTGCACCTCTTGCTCACACAATCAACCTATCAGGATTCTCCATTGTTAATTTATTTGTCATTATTGAGTCTGCTCAGGTTTTTAGCACCCTACCTTTTGCATTTCAGCACAAGAAATCCTTCAAGAAATTTAAAGAAGCTGCTTCATTGATTATCATTAGTCTTCAATGCTCCTGTATAAAACATTGAACTCATTCTCGCTTTGAGAGACTTCTGAATAAAAGTATTTCTGACATTGACTAATTCTGTCAGTGTCATTAATTTTAGTAATGCTTTGTACAATTTGTATTGCAGTGTACATAGCCTGACCCTGTACTGGCTTTATGCCTTTGCTAAGAAGAAAAGGAGGAAACTACGCCTTGTAATGTAATGAATCACATGGATTTTCGACAGCACTGAGAGTTTCTGCAAACGAGCTAATCATTGGCCACAAAGACTGGTTTATGGTTGACTGAAAATGCTAGGCCCATCTCTGCTGCTGTGCTGGTGGGGAAGTCGATATTTGGGCCGTGACATCATTCAATTGGCAATCAAAACGGCTGTGCGCTCTGATCAGCTGATGTGTGTATGTGTGCATTTTGCATATTATTAATATGGAATGAATTTCTTTTTTGCATCATGCAAGTCTTCATCAGAGTATTTTCATAGATCTCAAAGACTGATCATGACACACATGCATGGCATGTTCCCAGACACACACTCTGGCATCAACACAAATACAGAGTAAAGTGACATGTGCAGACATTCAAGGACAAACCTAGATCAATAAGAAGATTTTTGACACTTGAGCATCTACTCTTGCAAATAAACTCCAATGCAATGGTTGGCATTTTCCTAAAATTGTGACACACACTGAAATGGTAAACACAATTTGCACTACAAGTACTTGTCAGATGAAATGAATTTTATAGCAGAGATCTCAAACAGCAGTCCTGCACACTTTTCATGATTTGGGGCATTAACCCTTTACCAGCCATCTTGGATGAGTCTTGAATGGGTCATTTACAAGCCATACCTTTAAGTTACTATTATTTACTAATTTTTGCGAACTGAACTTAATCGCTAAATTTAATACTCACTCAAAATAGTACCTTCCCTGCAACTCACTTCATACCAATACACTTTGCATGTTTAGTCATTATCAGCCGTTATTATTTCTTTTCTGTTATGATTATCAACAATTTTCTCCAACTTTGATAAGAAAACAAGAATTATTTCAGGAGAATTTTCATAGAATCACAAAAATTTTTGTGAATCTCAAAAATTGCCACGGAATCAGTTGAGAGGGCAATTTGTGAAAATTAGCAGCCACAAATAATACTATAATAGTAACCTTAAGATAGATTTAAAATGTCACTATGCAGCCACATTTAGGCCTAGAGTACTGTTTTGTGTTTCTGTAGTTATATGCAACGTGTCTCTTCATATCCACAAGAAAAAATGGTGGTTATATACCCACTCGAAAAAAGGGCATGCCTCAGCCAGAAAAAGCATGCCTAGGGAATGCCCTGCAACGAAGAGCATGCCTAGGGCATGTCCTTGCTAGGGTATGCCTAAAGCATGCCCAGGCTGTAAAGCATGCCTTCAGCAAGCCCCTGGATGCTTACAATTATTATGGCCATTGAATTGACTCCGGACTGTAATAATTATTTTAATGTGGTAAGTTTCTCATCATACTCAGGTATTCCTAACTGCATCACAAGCCAATAATGACTAAAGACTTGCACTAACAATAGAAAACAGGATGCAAATTGGGGTGCATCATGCCATAAGTTAATGACAGCATTTTATAATGTCATATCTCAGAAATTTATGTTAACAAATTTCTTAAACACCTCTTAGTCCTAGGTTATAATCTATTTGTGAGCTTATGCGAGAGAAACACCATGATCACTGGTCTTCAATGGAAAAAACGGAAATGCAAGGTTATCTATCCATGATCTGCCAGAGAGTAGGTGCTCCCAATTTTCATCATGTCTCTGTCATAGTTCAGTTAAACAAACTTCATCATGTCTAAATTGCAAGAAGTTCCATGGAGGCTAGACTGCTTAAAATTTTCCACCATGAGTTTTCTTTTGACCCGGGTCTCTCTGACCAAATTTTTTCTGATCTGCCTTTTCAAGGCTTGTTTACTTACATGGTGAACAAATAGCATCACAACTAATGTGCAGGCATTGCCAGGGAATGTATAAATTAACTTACCTGTCAAATTACTTCAAACATAGCTAAATCTTTTGCCTTGTACATGTATCAATATTTCTTTGAGGAGGGTGAACAGACATTTTTCCTTTGAATAACTCACTTATAACTTATACATGGATGTTGTAATATTCATCCAATATACAGTTTCCAAAGCATTGTTTTAACGAAATAGTTCACTCGAGTCATCAACATTTTCACAAATTCTGCATTCTGCACCCACTAACGTTAGTGAAGGATGGAAAGAAACACACAGAAAAGGAAAAAAAAGAGAACTTGAAAACAAATGTACTAACCCCAACCCCTCAGTAATTATCATACTGAAGCCTAACTACCTGTAAACTCTAGTTCCTGAAACCAGATTTCAAACCCTAAACCTAACCATAGCAACATAACCCCCAAAACAAGTCCCTAAGATCAACCTTCTCTCAAGCCCTAACCAAACCATAAACCTAACTCTAAATAAAAAAGAAAAAAAATGTAGTAACCTTATCACAACCCTGAAGTGCGTGGATAAAGGGTTGTGATTTCCATATTGTGCGTGGGCAGGGGGTTGTGATTGGAAAATCACAACCTCTAGGGCGCATTTAGCCTCGAACCCGTCCCCACCCGGATTTTTTATATGACGTAGGCGCCGGGAAACGGCTTGGAGGCCAGTCAAAATAAACGCACTATGATTGATGGAGCTTTGGGGATTCCCCAAGGTTTTCTTGGGACTCTACTATTTCCGATAGTCGAAATTTCCGCAACGTGACAGTTGCGTAAAAGTTGTGTTGGACATGGTTTTGCGTTCGGGCTTCGTTGCTGTTTTGCTTGCACGTCATGCATGGGTAGAGCTGGAACCTCCGAAGACGACAACGCTTAAGCTCGTTGGACGAGAAGGGTAAAACGGCATTCCCAGTGATTTTGGTAGCTTCTAGGCGGCTCAGTGAAGTTATTCTTCTTCTCTACGCGTGCATTAGAGTTCATAAAGACCGTCGGAAAGCTGCAGCTTCTTCCTTCTACCTCGTCTCTCACGCTTCAAATTCTACACTGAGATTTCTCTTGATTTGTTGCTTGGTCTCAGCTTGTTTGGGCTTTGATTCTCGCCTGTGCTCCACTTCTCAGCGACAATTTTCACCAGCGCGAAAAGAGAAGATAGTTGGTCAGGTTCGGACGTAGTGTCGACTATCTGTCGCGAGATTCGTGACTGCAGCGAACTACACACACTTTATCGGTGCAGGAGCTTTGTCTCAACAGTACCTACTTTTCTTGGCTCTCTTGTTCGTTCCTCAGTCTTAGCTGGAAGAAGAACTTGTGCTGCAGGTTATGCAATAGCAGTTAACTAAACTACAACTCAACTATAATGCGTGCTACCTGGATGTGTGTAATGCTCAATTACCTCAATCTTCAAGAAAAGGTTAACCAGCCTGCAGGCGAAAGACGGACAGCTGGCAGACAAAAAGCCCCTCAAACAAAATTATTACAATGCATTCAATAAAACTTTAATGTTTGATTGAAGAAACCTTCAGTGGCAAGCAATGATGGCACTCATCCAAGATTAGATTATCCTTATCACACTGGTGATGACATTGTTATGACATCATGAAAGAAGGCTCACTGATATACAGTAGAACATATCAGTCAATGTTTTGCTACTGCAAATCAAAAATGAGTTACGTGTTTGTACTAATTGATTTTAACCATTTTTTGTGACTGAAGAGAGGTGTCGACAATGTGACAGTTTTGCATATTTGAAAAGCAGTGAAGGTAGGATAAGCTTATATCGATGTGAAGATCTTAGCCTTTTGTTGATCAGCTATCCCAAATCCATGCTTCTGAGGCCTTGATCGCGAACAGTTTCATCCAAGATCGATTCAAACACCTCTTTCATATTCTCCGTATCTGTAGCACACGTGTAATGCCAATAAATAGGCCTATCCTTGCAGCTATTTAGATCTTTCAACAAATACTTCCTGATAAACTCCCTCGCAGCCCACGCATCTCCTTCCTTTCCGTCGTACTCCGGAAAGTAATCCTCCAGATGTGACATGCAGATCTTCTCCTCCAAAAGGTCGCTCTTATTGAGGAAAAGATAAATAGGCGTATTCTTGAACCAATCGTATGAGGCAATGACTTCGAGAATATTACGACATTCTTCTAGTCTGTTAGAATACTCAGCCTCTGCCAACATTTGGTCGAACTCGTTAATGGCTGCCAGGAATATGACACCCGTCACATCCTCAAAAGCATAAATCCAGCGTCGTTGCACCGAGCGAGACCCTCCACAGTCGACCACTTTGAACATTACGTTTCTGTCGTCCCTAAAAGTATATTCCATAACAAAAGCCGTCGGACTATTCACGTGAAGCACATCCTGTTCTGTTGGTACATACCCCGGTGCACCCAGGCGGTCAAGATCGTCGACATCCAGAAAGTACCCAGCTGATGAGTTCAGTTGATACTCGCGACTTCGTGCATAACACGCCTGTACTCCGCTGTCCGCCCATAGTAATTTCAGCATTTCAAGATGTTCAGCGGAGATGTCCGCCACTGTGTCAGACATTACTTCCATTATTCTACTTCCGCTATCCTCCGCTTCTCGTGTGCTGAAGGGAATCTTCAGCTTCCCCATCGCTTGCAGGATGGCTTGCATTGAGGAAAAAACGTTCCTGTAGACAAGCTCGCGGAATTCGGAGCGTTCTTCTTGAGAGTAGCCAGTGCTATAGAGAATTTTCATCTGTTTGATAAAGGTACTTTTACCGGATTCGTGCGCGCCAAGTAAGAGAAACTTGGGTAGCACTGGCATGGAAGACTTGTCCAGCTCTCGCTGGATCGCTTTGTTGATGCGTTTCTGTTCGCGTTCCTCCAGCCAAGTCTCCAGGAAACGAAACATAGTGAAGATCACTCCACACGTCAACCGTTGAAAGGAGACTATAGCTGCAGTCTAGCGACGAAATCACCGCCGCTGCACTGGACATAACTTGAAGAGCAGAAGAAGAAACTTCGGAGGATCTCCGACGCGACATTGCACTCGAGTCGACTGACCGCAAATTTCGAGTTGTTCACCACGATCGATATAATACTACTACTAGTAGCATAAATGCGCGACATTGTGGAGTGAGCGAAGCACATCCCGCGGACACATGTACCCCGTACCACCGTACCACGCTCGCACCACCAACCAACCGTACGATTGTATCGATAACATGGATGATAAGTACGCCCTGACCACTGGAAACCGTATTAAAACGGGTATTAAAAGAAAAAGGCATTGAAAATTACCTTTGTGTCGTCCACATCAGCCTGGGAAAATCCAAACACTACACCGGATGGCTACTCTGCACTGTACAAGTCTAACCTAGACTAAAGTACTCTGCCAGGCGCAGGCAGCCTGCCTGCTCAAAAGATATAGCACGTCCTGAAGCGGATTCTGCTCACCGCTAGAACTGAAGACATATGATAAGAGATTGTCAGTTGCAGATGCTGGGATCCATGCAAGCGAGGCAGATCATAATTATTTTGAATTAAACGCCAGCTTAGATTAATTGACATGATATCATGCATCAACTGACCACCCACACCCTCGAGCTCCTACACAATGGTATCTATCATCTGACAGAGCACGTAGAGAAAGTCTACTAGACAAAGTGACTTTTGAAGTAAATGTGCGGATCAAGAGTGCAACGAGGGCGAGGCAGATATCACTGAGTGTTTGCTGGATGAGATGACTGGATACAGGACACACTTTAACTTGACTAATCATGAATAATTTTAAAGATTTGCACACCCTATAGTCAAACATAATTCCACATCTTCTCAGCTGTAGCCGCAAAAAAAAATATGGCACTGCAGAATGATAGGCAAGGTTTGGATCATGCACACGGCATGTCGCGAGACCGTGACGACAGTTTGAACCAAAACCACAGGCAATGACAGTCCAACGATAGCAAACAGCATTTGAGGATCAAACTGTGAAAAAAAACTCAAAGTTGCATCTCTACAGACAACAACAGACTGATGTTTAGGCATGGTGCGGAAATTGTTAGTCTTGGTACACATGCACATTATGAGTGCAGTATTATGCAAGAACAAGTAGCTGAAGAGATCATTATATATACATGTGTATATATAGATAGACAGATAGATATATACATACATACATACATACATACATACATACATACATACATACATACATACATACATACATACATACATACATACATAGCACCTTTATTCACTCAATCAGATAGAAAATAACTTGAAGAAAATGTTAAGGGAGATACAAAACAGCAGAGCCAAGCAAAAGCCTCTTGAAATAATTTTACATACATACCTTACCTAGAACTTAACTTGAGAAATGCACAAAACAAAAATAGACACAATAAGACACTAAAAAAAGACTATACAAAACAGAAGATGTGATGATCTACGGAAAATACGTACATACATACATACATACATGCATGCATGCATGCATACATACATATATACACACATACAGTACATACATACATACATGTACATACCTACATACACACACATACATACATACATACATACATGCATGCATACATACATATATACACACGTACAGTACATACATACATACATGTACATACATACATACACACATACATACATACACACACATACATACATACATACATACATGCATGCATACATACATGCATACATACATACACACATACATGCATGCATACATACATACATACATACATACATATATACACACATACAGTACATACATACATACATGTACATACATACATACACACGCATACATACATACATACATGCATGCATACATACATATATGCACACATACAGTACATACATACATACATGTACATACATACATACGCACATACATACATACATACATACATGCATACATACACATATACATACATACATGCATACATACATACATACATACATACATACATACATACATACATATATATATACATACATGCATGCATACATACATACATACATACATACATACATACATACATACATACATACATACATACATACA
>JAOWAW010156957.1:0-20521 GCA_028565695.1 Nicola tetela | reverse complement strand
TGTGTGTGTGTGTGTGTGTGTGTGTGTGTGTGTGTGTGTGTGTGTGTGTGTGTGTGTGTGTGTGTGTGTGTGAGCGCTGTATATTTCTCTCTACCTCTCCTATTTGTCCTGACAGATTTGCCAATTTTTTTCTCTCTTTCCATTCAACTCTTTTCCTCTTTCTCCTCACTGGTACTAAATTAGAACTAACGGTATATCATTGTTGTTTTTCTCAACATGTGCTCTCTGTATGTGTATTTGCTCATACAATGTCACAAACGTACATGTATAAAGCCATGGTACAAAACATTGCGAAAGTAAATGTATCTTGTCAGACACCATTTGCGCCGTAATAACCAGTTCTCTGTTTAAACAACTTGCAAACTTGTATCATTGTTTCAGTCATGGAGTGAAGTGCAAATAAATAATATACTTGAACTCATTTCAACTTCAAATTTCTTGTTTTTGTCAAACGGATACGCTTGCTATCCCTGGTGATTTTCAATCGATACCGCACGATTATAGTTAAAGCAGCCATAAGGTCAGCACCTTGGTGAGATACGAATCAAGTAGCAGCAACTCCTACCTTTACTTTGGTCTCCGCCTCCGTCTTATCAGCCTTGGCAGCCTGGGCAGTGTGCTCGACTCTGTCATTGTCAGCAGCAGCGACTCTCCAAGAAGTATGCAGTAACCGCACAGGAGGATGAAAACCAAAATGTCTGCAATACTCTGTTCTGGATAGAGCACTGCTGCTATGCCGTTGGTGAGCCCAAACGGGCGCACATTCCCTCCAATCACTCTGGAGTTGAACCCTAGTGTGTAAATCCCTACAAAAAGCAAACATGGCATGACTTGAATCCTTCGGCAACAAGAAACCAAGACCAATCATCACAAAGAACGCACCGAGCCAAAGATACAGCTATTTGCGGCCGATAACTGCATGTGACTGTAGAGGAATAACATGGACAAGGTTGGGTCCTGTTCGCATTTGTCCACCACCGGTAGAGAAAAAATACGTTTGTACCTTTGACAACCCGATGTTGCCGCACAGTATTGGCTATCAGCCCCGAGTGCATACTTTTCTAGCAAGTTCAATTTATATCCAACGCTTTTCGAGTATGTTCGCAAAAGAAAGTAAAGTCAACAAGACGCTTTTCAGACTCAGCATTGCTTAGCAGAATACGGTCATCCTCCCACACTGACTTTTCTCCCAAAGGTTACTCATTGATCGTCCTCGCCATTTTTTTTGACTTGCAGCCCATATACTGTACTGGTATTATGATTGCCGCTGCTTCAGCCATTGCGTAATTCGCCGTTGTCATAGTGTTAAAGGAGAGTTGGGGATTATATATGCATGAGCCGAGTAATGCTGATATCGATAGTCAGTAGTAGTACTAGTAGATCTAGTAGTTTCCTTTTTGATAAAGAAGAGAAGAGAAGAGCAGTAAATAAAGGAGATCACCAGAAAAAGAAAGGAAAACTGAAACACTAGTAGGAGAACAACAAAACTAACCGCAGCAAGGAAGTCCAAATGTATACACTGATATTGGCAGCAAAAAATGACAAGACTAGCAAACTAGGCAGCAGACTTAGCAGCAACAAGAGATGAAGGTAAGGAATTTCAGAGGAGGCATGCACAAGGCAGAGTTGGGCTGGTGAAATACTCCAAAAAAACTTTAAAAAAAGATAAAAGGGGTGCTCAGCTGGAACAGCTGAGACCCAGCTGGCAGTGGCTGCAAAGTTGAGCCAATGATGACAAAGAAAATTGATCTACTATTAGTAATGTAATAAGCTAAAGTTTACTAATAAGTGTTAACTTCCTAGTGCATTGTCGATGCTCTGTAAGAGTTGATATTGGCAACTTGTACTGACATTTTACAATTTCTAAAAACTTCAGATTACTGACTTACTGGTTGTAACAAAGCCTGGTATATATGCACCTAAATGGGCTACCAAAAGGAAGAAAACAAATCGCCTTACCGCAGCTGCAACTATTTTGAGCTACTAATTTTAGCGAATTTTTGCGATTTGAACTCCTTTTTTTTACTACAGTTTAGTTGCCCCACATCATTGAGTTGCAGCTTCGGAAAAAGACCACGAAATAGAAGGAAGAGTATGCTGTCTTCTGTTTCTCCGTTTTTTTTGTTTTAAATATTAATTCATACATAGTACATACAATGTACATTAATATACTTTTTTGGTTTTCCCTAATAGAATACTGAATAACAGTATTCTAATCGGGGTATGACCAGAATAGCAATTCATGATCACTCTACATGTACCGTAGTTTCATGTTCTTCTTCAACGGTTACTGTCTTTCTCGTCGGTCCTAAACTGAAAATCAACTAGATCTACGAGTAGAGTCGCCGATTCGTCGGGGGCTACATGTAGTTAGCTGGGCTTGGGGGATACTGGGCTCGAGCATGTGATCAGAACGTGATCAGTTGAGTCCGTGATGATCACAGATGATCATTATTCTACTTATAGAGAAAGTCACTTTAAAAAATTTTAATTTTTCTACTTGCGCCGGTATGTAATTATGCGTTAATCATGATGATAACGCGCGCACGCCGGTCATGTCAGGTCAGACGTATGGACATCGTACCGTCATCATGCATCACTACCATGAAAGGGTTGGGGATTTCCCACTGGCAGCTGAACTGATTCATGATGTTGTTTCGGTGTGCTTTCAGAAACTTGAAAACGTTGAAGGTTTCTTTACTTGGTGCCTTTCCTGCTCTGCGTGGGACTTACTGCCTTGCTAAGAGTGCCTCTAAAGGACAATTCTAGGACATACATGTTACTTGTGTGCAAGGACGTACAAGCAACTTGTCGTCGGGTCTTTTGCGGAACAGTACAGACAGGGGATGGAGGTTAGTCCTGATGAGCAATCGCACAAGCGCTGTTCTTAGTAGCAAATGGCATCTACGTTTAGATATTGGATGATATGGACTAACGGCCTCCCATTTGCAGACTGGGCATAGGATGGAAGAGATGGAGAGATAGATAGAGAAGGAGAGACGCACAGCAATGCTTGGTATAAGAAGTTATTGCTGTGAGATTTATATAATTTAGAACGCTTATGAAGTACTTCTTGATTGTTAAAAGATAGGGTAAATTGTTCAGTAAAATTCGGTAAAGATTCACATGAGTCTGCGGCCTTAGAAGTCCTTTTAGTAGATGTTGTCCCGCACCATCAATTAATATTTTCGACAGCACTCTCTTGGGTATTGTATTATTGCTAATGTTCGAAGTCAACTGTATTGTGTTCAGGAGCTTGGAGAAGAGCCTGTCTTTTTGCGGTGCATGGGCACCTTTCCACGGAACAGTGCGCTGCGGCTTGGTCAAAAGTTTGAAGAAATCTGCCGGGAGTGTCGTGTGAGAGCAGTCATGTTTGATGAGAACTTCTTCCACATTTCAGGCTCTCTGCAAGGCTTGGTGCAGTTTCATGACCAGGTGGCGGCCAGCTGTGGTAAACCAAGCAGTCAGCCTTTGAACAGAACTGCGAAGCCACAGCGTAGACTGCCAGCCTCTAATGAGTCTGGAAGAGAGAGCAAGCCACGGCAAACTGTGGAGCGTGTGACTTTTGACATAGACAAACTCTCAGCTGTAGTTCGTAAGCAACCTGACCTGTTGCTAGATTGCTCTCAAAATGGCGCTACAGTCTATTTTCCAGCTCTGTGTGTTGAAGGCCAGCCTCGCCAGCGAGCTGAAGCTGTTGCCAGATTGCGTGAAGAAGTTGCTAGATGCACCAGCCGACCAGCAGATACAGCATCACTTAGATCTGCTTCAAGTGGCAGAGCATTAGGGGACTTCCAGCCTCGAGATGTGGAACCTGTCCAATCGTTTGTTCCCGCCCATCCAAACACTTCTCAAACATCTGCATGTTCTTTTGAGATGGAAAGTTCAGTAAGCTCATTTGAATCTTCAACATCAACGCGAACATGGGGCAATGCACTTGAAACTGAGCCAGTGGAAGCGGCTGCAGCTGGAGACAATGGCAGTATTACTCTAATGCGATGGTGTTCAGTCAATGCTGATCTTACACTCGAAGTGCGCTTTGGTGATATTGTAAATGAGCACGTGGATGCTATTGTCAATCCGGCCAATGAGAGACTCCGGCACCTTGGTGGGGTAGCGGCAGCTATTGTCCGAGCAGGAGGGGACATGATTATCCACGAGAGTAATGAGCATGTGCGTCAGTGCGGGGAGCTCAGTGTTACCGAAGTGGTTCCAACCAGTGGAGGACAGTTGCCATGTCAACATGTTTTGCACACTGTCGGGCCGAGGTGAGCACCTGATAAAATTAGAGTGTGTGTATGTGCTCAATTATATAGTAACAGGCATTGGTTGTCAATGCCATTAGGTTTCCTTGTAGTAGAAAGTTTAACATGGTAGCATACACCAAGACCAGTGCTATGGGGGCAACTGAGGTATCCAGCATTGCCTTGCTTTTTGTCAAAGTGGAAAAGTCACCCAAAATTGCACCTTTGGCTCCAAAAACAATAAAATTTCCTCGGGGAACATTCCACCGAACTCCCTTTCATATTAAGTTGTCTCACTTCAAAACTGCTGGCACTGTTTGTGTATACCGTGTCAAGGCAGTCCCTTGTATACAGTATCAAGGCAGTCCTTTGTACATGGTGTCAAGGCAGTCCTTTGTTTGCTGAAAAATCTATCTTTGGTGTAAGCAATGACATTGCCGATGGTTTACTAAGTACTTTGTATTTTAGAGCTCGGTTGCAGTACAGCTTGGCCATGTACGTGACTGTAACTAGTATCTGATCATAATCATAGGACAGGTCTAATTCTGCTAACTGAGACCTTAAGAGCAGGTCTAGCAGGTCTGCCAGCTGCTGAGCCATTGTTATCGCAAAGTATAGCTATATTCTAAATCAGAGGAATCTGAGAGGACACTTAGAGCCATTTTTTTTTCCAAATTTCGAATGTTAATAGAGCATAGATCATTGTGCGGTATTTGGTGTTAGGCAGATATCAGCTGTTACATGGTGTCAATCTACAACTTTACAGTTGATCATGAAACTGTACACGCGGTTGGAACTTGTCAGCATTTCAATAATTCTCATTTGGAACAGTTGATTGCCACAGAAGACCAGCGATCTTGAATGAGTAACACCAGTAGGTATGAAGGGTCTATGAAAACCTTTTTTTCAAGATATGGCCTTAGGGATTCCAAGAACAGAACATGGCCATTGATATCTGTTGTGAGGTGTGGATGTTGTGTGAATCAATATCCAGAGCTTCCTTTAGAGCAACCAAGTCCAAATCTATACATGTATATATCGTACTGTAGGGATTGCAATTCACAGCACATTGTGACCTAACACAAACGTTGACATTTCAGCAGTAGCAGTCGCATAGGAGAATTACCAAGCGATTGCAGAATGCGACCGCAGCGAGATATAGCCATCATGACTCAGTTGCAAACTAGAGCACTTACGTCCGACACTGAACTTTTTGTACCCTGGCTTGAGCAATTCTACATTAGCATTAGCGTTAACCATTGCATATCGCTCCACTTGCCCCTCCAAGCAGCTCTTGCACATGCTTCATTATTGCCCCAATCTCCAAAATGCACCCAGTTGCCTCATGATTAGTTCTGGGCATAGTTAATGCTACCAGAACAAACAGATTGTCCTTTGTATGCTCCTGTAACTCATGGCGAAAAGTGTGCTCTACACGAGCTGACATTCTTGTTAATGTTTAGACAACAACATGGCGGGGAAGTTGGTTATAGTGAATGTGGAGGATGCCTGGTGTCGATTGGGACCAATGAGTCCAGTGTTATAATTAAACTACAGGCAGCAAACTTGGCTGTTTGCAATGTGAGTGTGTTTTAAATGAGTTGGCACACTTAGATTGCCTGCTTACCAACTATTCTTTGTCACTTCCATAAATGTACAAGGACCTCAACAAGAATGTTGTTAAAGTTGTTGAAATATTCAATCTGTAAGGAACTGTTGTTGCTTCTTGATCAGATTCTCCAGGTGTACCGTATGAGTATTTTTGCACTACATGAAACACACCACTAGCTTTGTAGACATAACTGGTAACTGTCTTACACTCTGCTCTTTGAGGTGGGGTCAAGGCGGTGGTGAGTCGGAGTTCTTCGCTTTGAGACATGCTGTCAACAATGCATTGCGCATGGCCCAGGAGCTTCGCTGTCAGTCAGTTGCAATCCCGGCAATAAGCGCAGGCATATTTGGCATGCCACTGCCGCAGTGCGCCCGCTGTCTCTTTGCTGGCGTGGACCATTTCTCACAGCGAAACAAAAATTCATGTGTGAACACAGTGAGTGGCAGTTAGTCTCCTGTCTGTAGTGCAGTCTCATTTTCCTGCTTTGCTGTTGAGTAGCTTTGGTCATACACTGAGATTCCACAGATACAATAATTATGATGTGTGTAAAACTTCTGTGTCGGCCTGAGCTGTGTTTTCCGACTGGCTGAGTATCTAGTCTTACAAGAGAATCTCTGGAAGCTTGCACACAAACTTTCTGCCATTGTGCATGGGGAAATGGTCACCAGCTGTCATCTGTGTGCACAAAAAGACTGAAGATGCATTTTGCTGCTGTATCCACTTTTATGTTCTCACATATCAGCGTATGGGAATTGAAATGAAGGCTTTATCAGTAAGATGTTCTTGACACTGAATACCTAGTCAAGCAGCTATGCCCATCTGACAACCTGGAGAGGATTTAAATTTACTAATACACCTACAGGGAGCTAGATTAGAACAGCTGGAGTGCTATGCCAAGAGTATAGTGTAAGAGTATAGTGTTGGTTATTCACTGCTAGTGTTTTTGTAGTCTGTCCTCTAACCGTTCTGTTTAGCTTAGTCTGTATCTGATGTTTGTAATATCTTTGCAGCTCCTCCACTTGTTTATTCGATCTACTGCTGGTGAGATGAGATTTCTGGAGAGGTGCCGGTAGAGATGCACCAACTCCGGAGTATTCTTAGTGTGTACTCTGACTCAGGTTCTTGTACACGCGGACATTATCAACTGGTCACCCCTGTCAGGTCTCTGTTTAATTGTAGCTGTGTGTTCTTCTCTTGAGTTTGCTGGTCACAATGCAGGTCAGGGTGCTGTGATGCAACCATGGCTTCAGCCATGCTTAGGCATCGATGTTGGTGTGAACCGGTTGATGGCTTGTACAATAATTTGATGGTTTTGTATCAACAGTCTTAAAGTGCTTCATACATGAGAATGGCATAATGTGATGTTCATTGTTTGTTTTCCTTTCTGGTAAATAATGTGCGCATGTTTGTGGGGTTTGCTGCAGGTTTATTTGACAAACAACAATGAAGAGACTTGCGTTGCATTTTGTTCTGAGTTTTCACGCCTCCATGGCAGTGTGTCGGGAAGGAATGGGGTGGAGTTTGTTGATCTGAGTGTACAACGTGCACTGGCTAGTGGCAGCAGCATCCTCAACCTTGATCAAAGGGCAGCCTCATCACAGATGTCAGTTGTTGCAGCAAGTGAGGTTTTGTTGCCATGGTAGCTCTAGGTGCACTGTTTCTGTTGTATCTGTTCTGTTTTGCACAACTACTTTAAAATGGGGCGGTCTGTGATTTGTTGGTGTGGTGGTAACTGTCTGGTTGTGACTGAAATGTTGATTGGCCTGTTCAGAAGTTGTCCTGGAACAGGAAAGTCTTTGCTTGTAATAGCAGTAAATTCCAATGTGTCTGACATCCCTAATACAGTCGGCCCTCATTAATCCAGCACTTGTTAATCTGGCATGATACAGTACCCTTGAAATCCGGCATCAGTTTCTATGAAACGGATCTAAAGCGGTGGTTTTGCCCTCATTAATCCAGCACCCTTGGATTCCACCTCCAGCAGTCAATTTTTCACACAAATGGTAGGAAATGTATGTATTTTCCCTGATTTATCCAGCAGTATCTGGCGACCCCAGCCCCTAGTAGGCAGGGCATGGCCTGTTTATCTTCCTAACTACAATTTTTCTCACCGTGCCTATGTAAATTCAAGTTCTTTTTCCATTTCTTTTTCTCCCCTCTTTGGCTTCTTCATCTTAGCCTGTATTGTACATATGCTAGTATGGATTGAGGGTGTACTTGTTGAAGTGGCAGGCATTGATCCCCTTGTTAATCCAACACTCTTGATAATCCAGCAGAATTTGCCAGCTACAAACACCGCTGGATTAACAAGGGCCCCAACTGTACATGGTACTCAATTCTATGGTAATAATTGAGCATTACCTGTAACTGCTGGAACAATCCAAGCTCATTGCTCTGGTCTTATGGCAAGTGAGTTCTGTGTCTTATGGTTAGGGTTCTTTGTAATTTATGTGTGATTTTGTTACTTGCTGCACTGAACAGCATCTTGACCTTTATACTCTGCTCCAGGACCTTCAACAGACTCTTCCAGCGCACCTCACACGTCAAAACCTGATAATGACTCAGTGTGCCCCGTGTGTCTGGGTGAGGTGGATGATCCTATCAGGTTATCCAAATGCCAGCATGTGTTCTGTCACCAGTGCTGGCAGTCTGCAAAGAAGGTACGACCAATTTGTCCAGTGTGCAAGACCAGCTACGGGGAAGTGACCGGTAACCAACCACCTGGTATAATGACTGTCAGCAAATCGCCACGGTCACTGCCTGGGTATGAGGGATGTGGTACTATTCAAATAACTTATGTCTTTGATAGCGGCAGACAAGGACCCGAGCATCCCAATCCTGGACACGTGTATCATGGAACACTGCGGCAGGCATACTTGCCAGACAATGCCGAGGGTCAGCAGGTGTTGGCGTTGCTTCGACGCGCTTTTGATGCTCGTCTGACATTCACAGTTGGTACATCGACCACATCGGGGCAGAGCAACACGGTCGTGTGGAATGATATCCATCACAAGACTAATGTCAGTGGTGGTCCAACAAAGTGAGTTGTCATTGTTGCTGGTTGTTGTGCTGTTGTATCTTTCTCTGCAGGTCCTGTTGTTTCTTGTGATGGAGGTTGGCTGTCTCTGATAACCAGCAATTTCTTAGATACAAGCTATGTTTTACATTTTCTGGAGTTTGTAGCTGTGTTTGCTAGGTACAAGATAGATAGCATCTGTTGCTTGTGTTTGGAGTGTGATAATTGCTTGAATGCTGTCAAGTGTCCTTTATGTTTGAAAACGATTCTAGTGTGTGTTTATGGTGGTCTGATCATGTGATCCTTGACAAGAAGAGAAGTTCAAGGCAAAGAAGTAAGGCTTGGTGCTTACCAGGTGCAATCTTATCCAACAATGATTGCAGGCTGAATCAGCTTGTGGGTAACAAGTGGGATTTTCAGTGGCAGACTTCAGCTTGACCGGAGCTTATCTCTTAGATCAATGGCTTTTCTCTGCATCAACATTGTTATAGCGCCATGTCTCCCAATGAAAAACAATGATGATCGTTGTGGCTTCTAGGTCAAACTGTGGTCCTGATGCAATGATGACATTCTTATCTAAACTTTGTTCTGTGACAAATAAAGAGGAAATCAGAACCTCTGGAACTGGCCAAAAAGGTCATTGTTTATTGCTTGACTCAGACCGGAAAAGAATAGACCAAGAGCGTGGACATGAAAATATAAACTGTGTGTACGATACAAGTGACACAAGTGCATGTGAATTACCACAGTGAGATTAACACCTATTACCATGTGAATTATGTACAATTCAAGTGATGCAACTTCAATATGTTTATCAATATCCTTCCTTCTCCAAAGAGAGGCCCATGACTTAATCTAACAGTACATGTAGTCTCCGTATCTGTTAGGAGCTCGGATGGATCGACCGTATCTAGATGTTTTGGGATGTTGCAATTCAACTTGTGGATGTCACTCCTCAGTCGTGACTTTGACGCGGTCGTCAGCTGTGCCACCATCCTCGTCTTCTACCTCTATCCAAATATCTTCCAGATTTTCTAACTGGTCACGATGCTGACAGAAGGCTTCTTTGGATAGTCGTAGTTGTCTCCTGCTCCTCCGTACACTTGATCCACCTTCGGTAAGTAGTTGATAGGATTGGGGGCCACATTGTGCTGTCACACGTGCTTTTGTCCAGGGTTGTCCTGTACGCTGAGGCTGGATGCGGACAACGTCGCCATCTGCCAATGGCGACAGATCTGCAGAGTACTTGTAATCTTCCGCCATCCTTTCCTTTGGAGCACTGCTCTTCTGCCGTGTTAGGCGATCTCTAGTTATAGGAACTCCTGTTCGGGTGGCGTGCCCTAACAATCGCTCAATGGGAGTGTTGTTATCAGGTTGGCTCGGCATGTTTCGGTATTCTAACACTGCTAACCACGCATCTTCACCAGCACATCGTGCTTTCTTCATTAGATATTTTGCTGTTTTAACAGTGCTTTCCACTTGACCATTTGACTGTGGGTAGTATGGATTGGTAAAGGTATGTTTGAATCCCCATGATTGTGCAAACCTGGCAAATCGTTCTGATGTGAACTGTGATCTGTTGTCTGAGACCAGTTCTAGCGGTATGCCGTGGCAGGTGAAGTGTTGTCACAGTTTGTTGATGACTGCCTGTGCTGTAGTGTCATCTCCGAGGAAATCCACCTCCCAAAAGTTGGTGGTATAGTCGACGGTGATGAGGTAATTTCGACCATCTTCAACAAACAAGTCAGCTGCAACTTTTAACCATGGTTGTGTTGGTCGATAATGCAGTTGCAGCGTCTCCTTTTGCTGAGCTGGCTGGTAAGACTGGCAGGCTTCACACTGGCTGATTGTGTCCCAAACTTCATTATTAATTCCTGGCCAGAATACTGTGTCTTGCACTTGACGTAGAGTTGCTTCTACACCCATGTGGGACCTGTGCAGATTTCGTAGCACTTCTTGTCACATGCTGGCTGGGATAGTGAAATGAGAGCCTTTCAGAATGAACCCTTCCTCTGTGACGAGCTTGTCGTGGTGGTTGAAATATGGTCGGGCCCTTGCCGGAACCTCATGCTTTTTGTCGGGCCAACCTTGCTGAATTAGCTGGTGGACATCATTGAGAGTCTGGTCCAGCGAAGTCTCTGCCTTTAATTTCTGCAATTGTTGATCATCAAAGAGCGTTGCTTCTATCGAGCAGTTGGTCTCAATGTCTCTCTCAAAGTTGGACCACCTGTCAGTGCATGATGCATCATTATGTTGTATGCAAGGTAGTGTATCTGCAGCATACATTTCTGCTCCTCACCAAAAGTGGAGATCAAATTCGTATCTCTGGAGCCTCAATAACATGCATTGCTTCTATCGAGCAGATGGTCTCAATGTCTCTTTCAAAGTCAGACCACCTGTCAGTGCATGATGCATCATTATGTTGTATGCAAGGTAGTGTATCTGCAGCATACATTTCTGCTCCTCGCTGAAAGTGGAGATCAAATTCGTATCTCTGGAGCCTCAATAACATGCGTTGTAATCGTTTTGGAGCCTGCGTGATGGGCTTCTTCATGATAGACTGCAGTGGCTTATGATCGCTTTTGATGTCAACGATCCGCCTGTAGGTGTACATGTCAAATTTCTCCAGGCCGAACACAATGGCAAACAACTCCTTTTCTATTTGCACGTAGTTGTGCTCAGCAGCCGACAAAGACCGGCTGGCATACGCCACTGGCTTTTCATCCTGAAAGAGTACCGCACCCAGGCCATATTGTGATGCATCACATTGCAGAATGATAGGTTTGGACTTGTCAAAGTACCCCAATACTGGCGCTGTTGAAAGCGTCTTCTTAATCTGGGCAAATGCTTGATTGGCTTCCAGGCTCCAGGACCATGCCATGTCTTGTCGAAGTAATTGATGTATCGGCTTCATGACGGCGGATAGGTTTTCTACAGACTTGCCAAGATAGTTTACCATGCCACAGAATCGGCGGAGTTCCGTCACGTTTTCAGGAGCGGGCAACATTTCAATGGCCTGAACCTTCTCGTGGTCCAGCTTATGTCCTTCAGAGGAGAGGACGTACTCCACGAACTTCACTTCTTGGCAGCGGTATTTCAACTTTTCAGCGTTTAAACGTATGTCATTGGTGGCCATCTGATTGAGAAGTTTGTCAAGGTGTTGGTCATGGCTGTGGAGTGCATCTTCCAGCATGTTGCCATCTCCCCACACAATAATATCATCAACAATACGAGCTACATTGCTAACCCCGACCAGGATGTCATCAAGTTTCCTTTGGAATATGTTGGCAGCTACTGAGATGCCGAAGGGGAGACGCATCCATCGGTATCAGCCATTGGGGGTGCCAAATGTTGTCAGGTGGCTTGATGTTTTGTCGAGAGCAACATGCCAGTAGCCGCTCTTCACATCAACTACTGTGAATACTTTGGCACTTGATAACCTGGGTAGGATGTCCTCCACGGTGGTGGCAGGGTATGGATTGCATACAAAAGCGCCTTATTCAGATGTTTTGGGTCGATGCAGACTTGCAGTGATCCGTCACGTTTCTCTGCAATAGCAAGACTGGATACCCGCTGTGCTGGCTTGGTCTGTTCCGCAATGACTCTAATGTTCTTCAGCCTGGACAGTTCCTGCTGTAGAAGATCCTGCATCACAAGTGGAATTTGGTGCACTGGCATCACTACTGGCTGTGCTGTCAGCATGACTTGTAAATGGGCCTCTCCCTGGAATCTTCCTACTGCGTCATTGAAGATTGTGGGGTGAGCAGTTATCAGTTCTGCTTTCGTCGGTGGGTCTTGAGACGTGGACAGTTTGTGTAGCGTGCAGGACACTTTGGACTTACGTGGATCATCCGGATCCGCAGAGACAGTACCAAACTTCTCCCTGTGAATTATTTATTAAACCCATTTCTTGGCTGGTGATTGCTCCTAAGATGGCTACCGGGGCCTGCGGAACGACCATGAAGTCCGCACGATGCATCGACTTCGTCACGGGGTTGAAAATGGCAGCTTCCACGTATCCTAACGGGCGCATGGTGACCCCATTGCATAGCCGTCGAGTTTGATTTGTCTGTTGTATGCTTCCGAGAAACAAGTTGATGTCGGATTTCCTTAAGACGTTGCACGACGAGCCGCTGTCCAACTGGAAACGGATGGGTCGGCCTTCAATCAGTAAAGTAGCACATATTCTTGCTTCAGCGGGAGCGCCTATGGTGTACAATGTATTGTCTGGGCCTATGTCCAGTGCGGAGACAAAATGGCTATTCTGATTATCCTCCATTGGTTCGTGGGGAGCGTTCTCTAACATGTGCAGCGTTCTTTGTCTTTGCCTACACACGCTGGCGAAATGGTTACGTCCGCCGCAGTGTCTGCATCGTTGTCCGTAAGCGGGGCAATCCTGTTTACCACAGGCGTGCAATCTTTGGCCGCAAAATTGACAATATGGTCTAGGTCGTTTTTCTTGTTGACTTCTCATTGGTTGCTTCCCACCTCCGTGTGGTATCCTGCTGAACGCGTGAATGTCCTGTTCAAGTTTCACACTGTAGTGCCTTCCGACGTCTGATTCTTCCTGCGTCATGACTGATACTTGTGCTGAGGATATCTCCGTTGTTTGGCATATTCAAGTTTTCACGCACTTGGCCAGGTATAGACCGTCCTCTTGTAGGAGTCGTTTCCGCAACAAGTCGTCTCGCATACCGCAGATGACTTGATCTCGTACGAGCTGCTCTAATGTAATGTTTCCAAAGTCGCATGTCTGCGCCAAGCGTATCAAATTGGCGATGAATGCTGTTGTTGACTCCGTCTCTCGTTGGGCGCGTGAGTGGACTCATGATTTGTACCGCTTATAGGTTACGTTGATTTTCCCGACGTAGAAATTTTCAAGTAATTGTAGTGCTTTGTCAACATCGTTGCGGTGGCTCTCTTGTTCGAATGGTAGGCCGTTGAACGTCTGCAGTCCTGCTGCTCCGATACAACCGCGAAAAACTGTTGCTTGGTATTCGTTACTATGGTCGGCAAGCTTTGAAATTATTGCGTAGTCCTGCCATTGTTGGCGCCATATCCTCCACTCCGTTCCGGACATGTCATTCTTTAGCGGCGGGGGTAATGGTATCGTCGGCGTGCCTGCAGTTGGAGCTTTTCTCGCAATGATCGGTGCCGGCCCCGCTGTGTTCGGTGGATCAACTACGCTCATCTTCTTGCTCCTTGTGTTATTTGCCTTGGCGCTCTCTCAGGTCGGTGTCTCGCTCGCTTCAGCGTGCGGATGTCATGGACACTTCTAACACTGTGTTTATTGCTTGACTCAGATCGGAAAAGAATAATAGACCAAGAGCGTGGACATGAAAATATAAACCGTGCGTACGACACAAATACATGGGAATTACCACAGTGAGATTAACACCTATTATCATGTGAATTATGTACAATTCAAGTGACGCAACTTCAATACATTTATCAACAGTCATAAAATCGGGGTTGTCTTCATGTTGAAATTTGCCCTGCCAGGTCAAATAGAACAGTTTATTCAATAAATCTTTAGTTGCATACGCTTTAGTAGGAAAGGGAGGATGGTGGATTTTGCTAGTCCCAATGTCAGCAATCGACTGTCTGTGGCTTCTCCTATCACTTTCACAAATCAGCTTCACCCCGTTCTCAGAAAACAGCTCAATACGCTTCCACCCGGTTGTTGACATGGCTAAACACAGACATTTTTTTTTGTTCTCTCACAACAGCTCACTAAGCTCTATGAATGCTCTTAATGATGACCAGACCCACTGGTGGTTATTATTAAAAGCCATATTTTTCAGTTGGCCAGGTTCTAAGGATCTCACTTACATGCCAAGGTGTGAAACCATGATATAACCTGCATATTGCACGACAAAAATGCAAGATTTACCAATACTAAAGCCACATGGGTCACAATATATAGCAGGGTGATTTGGCTTGATGGGACCAGAAAAGGTGGTCTTTCAGAGGTGATCTTGATACTTTTCCCCATTTAAAAGTGTGGCGTGATTTTGGGGACTGAGCAAAAGTGGTTTTAAAATTGAGGTGGTGAGAAGGTGATGTCCCACTGTTATTGATAAACAAAGAGCATAGGTCCTTTGGTGGCTCCTGTGGATGCTTTGAAACTTTTGGTGATGGTTGAAAAACTGCAAGTTTGATGAAGTGATGTTAAGGTTGCTAACTCATCCCTAATCAGTCGTGCATGATAACAACTTGTGCTAAGGTCACTGTGTAGTTCAAAGTGCCTGTATGGATGTCTGGCATGGTTCCTCGTAGGCTATCTACCAATTCAATGCAGCTGTTTTGTGACCATGTCTTACAGACTGCTGTAATTATTTTGTATTGCATAGCAGTTGGTAGTGCCTGCTCAGGTTGATGTGTCTGCTTGGTTTTGATTTCACTGCTCTAAGTGCTTCCCTACGATTTCTTCTGTGATCTAGCTATGGATATCCCGATCTAACCTACTTGGCAAGAGTAAAGGAGGAATTGTCAGCGAAAGGGATTGTGTGAAACTGTTGAATCAGATAAAGTCTTCAGCGAAACTGTTTGCACAGACATTTTTGTAAGTTTTCCTGAAATTTCCAAAAACTCACCCAATCATGTGATTTTTGTTTTTCTCACCAATTAGGATCACAATAATATGAGTTTCACTCATTTTACTACACACCACTTTCTTGCCAGTTTTACTGTGTCCAGTTGCATCTAGCCATTGCCTTTTAAACTTCTTCTTCAGTTCATGTTGGCAATTGCTGCTAGGCTTACCAAAACACAAGCAATGTTCACCTTTATTTGATATGTAAAAAGACCATTGGTCCACTTACTTCTTTATAGGCATTGTGTTTCTTTTTCTGTATTGACATCATATCATTTGTATCATTATCATTTGTGCAGTTGCTGTTTTCAGCTTTGCTCACCCTTCTCAGCCTGCACTACCGTGTTCTCTCTTTCATGGGTGCATTTCACCTCCTCTCTCCCTCACACACTGACTCTCTTATCCCTGAGCCTCTTCTTCTCTTTCCTGAATGCAAATTGTCAGCACTGCATGTGCAGTATGGAAACAAACAATAATACATTTGAAATTTTTACAATAGAAAAAGTGGGGAGCTTCACTTCATACTGCAGTCAGATAACTCACCTCTAGCTGGCCTACATGCAATGGCAATAACGTGGCAAGTGAACTCTTGAAACTGTGGTGAGCCTTTTTCAACTCCATGCTCAACCGAGATACTTTGAAAGAGTTTTGCATTTTACCCATCTCCAGTATTAACTTGCAACACTACGTTTTGGTCAAAGTAAGACTGTTGCTACAGCAACAGGGCAGCTGCTTTGGTACACAGACGTCTGTTGTTTGCAGATTTTGAAGGTCTTCACCAAAATACTGTTGTTCCTAAGGTGATAAGATCAGTGTTTTCACTGAAGAAAACAGTCATGATAACATGATCAAGTGCACAATGTGTACAGACAAATTAAGAAAATTGAAAGCATCTGTTTATCAAGTTCCAGGAAGTCAGTCGTTGTTCTGAATTACAAGCAGTTCTGCGAAGGACTGATGGTCATTGATCCAGAACAGGCACTGGTCTCTAGAGTGCCACGCCATATTTCTTAGCAACATCCTCAGCCAATTTCCAACACCCTAATTTCTCCAGTTTTTCTATAAGAGTGGCAACATTGTAGTTCTTGCGAAGCTGCTGCCATTTTGCAAGAAGTTGTCGATTTCCACCAGTTGCATCCCGATGGCAGTCGTATCTCACCCGTTTAATAACAGGGAGATCTACACCCACACTCTCAGCGAACTGGTCACAGTCATGAGGCTGCAGAGCAAAGTCCACAAGTGAAACTAAATAGCAACTTCCGGTGACTGTCAAAAAGAAAGCAAAGACGTATGGACATGTACTAGTACATGCACGTAGCTACCATGTCACTGCTACTAGGATATCTGTACAACCATCTGACTACATACCAACAGCTTGTCTGAAAGGTACGCAAACATGTCATCCACTTCTTCTGGCTGCTTAGAGCGAAGCTGTTCATACTGATCTGTTTCTGGTCAACAAAAAAAGAGAGAGAAAGCACTTTCAAAATGAGAGGCTGTACAATTGGACACTTTTCACAAGTGCAGCCTGTGGCAAGAGAATAAGGGAGGAGAGGGCAGAATACGGTTCCCAAGTAGCTGTTGAAAATGCATTGCCCTGTTTAAGGAGATTCGTTGTGCAGTGCAATCTCAGTTGGTTCTCTGTTTTGATCTTTTTTTCTTCAGTTTTTGAGCAGCATATAAACAGGAAACACAAGTCAACTCACCTAGTCTGTCCCTCAGTCTTCGTGGTGGCTTGGTGTGGTTTGAATAGGAATGAAACAAACAAACAAACAAAGATCAGTATCAAAATGCAACATAGTGAAGCACAGCAACAAATTTTCAGCTTCTCGCCAATCTTCTTTGTGAACATAGCTCTGTAGAGCAAGACAGCAGAAAAGCACGATGGTTTGACAGAGGAGTAATTCCTCTAACACTGCAACTCTTGAAGACATGACCTTAATTTCCCTGACTCATGCACTGTCATCACATGTAATAGCCATAACTTTCAAATGATCTATCTAAGTGAAATCAGACTTGGTACCTGTTACATGCTTGGCATAATCTACATTATATTATGTCAGCTTCATCACCTACCAGATACTGTGCTATGGCATCAACAGCATCTCGTCGTCTGATCTTGTCAAGGTGACGAGCCAGCTCGTTGATGGTGGGTGCCGGCTTTGTTACCTTACACCATGAGTTTAATATGTATTCAATGGGCTGGCCAGCCTCAGAATCATGCTCAATGCTTTCCGCTGAGACACCAACAAATCCCATTGGTTCAAGAAGAGCTTTCCACCCCTTAACAAGTATAGTACCTTTGTCTTGAAGCTTTTCACACACTGTTTTCCAGATGGGGTGCCCCTTCACCGCTATGAGTGGTGTAGACCAGTCAAACTTGCCTGCACAACGTATAGAAAGCCAAAATAACCATGCACAGTAGGCACTTTCATAGGTCTACATAGAAACTTCAACATCATCTTTTTTTCTTGAACCCAATCCATGAGTAACAAAGTGTATCAGACAAAGGCTTTGTTTTAACCACAGGTCTGTCACATTACTGAACTGAAGCCAGTAAACAGCCCACTTACTGCACTTGTCCTCTCTTGAGTCTGCCTCATCAGGCGCATCTAAAAGTGCAACACAATGAAAAAGACCAGTTGATGGAAATTTCACCTCAATTGTAAATTAGTGCCTTAATTAGCAGAATCAATTTGCTAGTTGCCAATACCCCAGGTCACTGAGTATGTACTCCCTATTTCCCATTGACTCCAGCAGAAAATAGACAAAACAAAGTTTAAATGAGGTTTTGAGAAGGACTACCCTTCCCTTTGTCAAGTTGTTCAGTATTTTACAGCAGCGTGTGAATGTGCATTCCCAGGAGTATGTTTGCATCAACTTCTAACCACAACAGAATTATTTCTGCACCGGTGTCTCGGTTCATAGTTTTCCCCTTCCACTGTTTGATCCACCAAGCTTCCTTCACTTTCCTGCTCTCTGTGCTTCCTTCCATATTTATCAGCTTGTTGTCATTCCATACCCAATACTCAAAAAATCTTAACAACAACCTGACAAAGGGAAGGGTAATCTTTCCCAAAACATCAAAACTTCTTTCAATCTATATCAGCTGAAGCCATGGTAAGACTGGAAATGGATAACCAAAGAATGAAGGCTATCTACATACTTTCTATTGAATGCTTACCACCTATGATAAAATACGCTATTTATGTTAAAAAGGTTGCAACAAGTTGTTTTCTCACTTTTTTTGTCAGCTCAAGGCCAACAAATAGACAAAGGTACGCATTACTGCTTAGATGCTGTTCCCACACATTTACCTTGGCTGAGCTATATAAGTATTGGCCGAGCTATATAAGTATTGGTCTAGCAAAAAGGTGACACATGAAGATGTTTACATGCAAAACGTCTTGCTAAAGTGCTTACCACTCGAACACAAAGCTACTCCTGGTACAGTGCTAGCACTGCACTCATTTCGATTGTGATTTGTATCTCAAAGTGTTTCACAGTGATAGACAGCTGCTCCTTAGTATGGCCAGACAATGGCTGATTGTTAAACTAAACCATGTCAATAGCAGTAAGGCATTTAACCTTTTGCACAGAAAGATAGATATACTTTCCCAATAAAAAAAAGCTCAACACAGTGACTCTCAGAGCAATGTCAGTGAAATCCATTCCCTTCCCTAATGACTTGAAGTGTTAGTCATTTTGTTGACAATTTTGCTGAAAAATTTTGCCAACATGGTGCTTGTAGTTCATACCATCTCATGATATTGTGCCTCAAACCATTTTCAAACCTTAGTTGCTAATGCTCCCTTTTAAAGAGTGTGTTTGCAGGATTGCACTCAGTGCTGCACTGGGCTCAGCTCTGGTCAGATTGTGCTCGGTGCTGCATTGAGCTCGGCTCTGTTCAGACCTTCTCCTGTCTGTATACATGTACATGTACTTGACAAGTGGTGCTGGTGCATGGAACCCTTGCAGGCCTTCCTACATAGATCCCAGGGAAAATGTTTGAAGACTTTGGAATGCCACCAAGGAACATCAACACTAGTATTGTGAGTACAGAAAACACGAATATGGGATGTAGATCTACGGGCACACTATAAATCAACAAAATCTCAGCCTTTTTTGGCTCTACATCTGCAGGCCGAAAATAAATCAAGATTGAAAAAATTTCTGCAACCCATGTACAGCTCCTGAAATGTGATTAAGCGCCGAAAATGAAACAAGGTTGTAAAGTTCGTAGCAAGATAGGCTAAGTATGCATCTCCAACTTGATCCAAATTGGTCTGGCACTGGAGAGCGGACATGGCCGTACGCCACATGGCCTTGTACACTATTGTGCAGGAAACCATGTTTTTGAAGAAGAAAGCACCACCAAAGTGAATTAAGGATGGCAGAACCATTTCTCCCTTCCTGGCCCAACTTTTTTTGAACAATTTTATTGGACAAGTATTAACATTATTTCATGCATTAATGATTCAGGCAAGCACTGATGTAGAATTATTCATGCTACGATTTGTATGTTACCAGGCCCAGCCTCTATAAGTCTATTTACACACGTATCCAAACATGCTTACACCACAAATCAGCTCGCACATCACCAGGCTTGTCGCTCAATACACATTATGAGTCAGTCAGTCTGTTTTAAGTTTTGGCAAAGTCCCAATGCAATCTCTTGCAAAAATGTCCCAAAAGTTTTTCTAGTCCTGGGGTGTCACATGGTGTGTAACACCCCAGGACTAGAAAAAAAGTTTGGGATGTTTGCCAAAAGAGAAAGTAGGCACCTGGTAGGCACTCTGTATGAGCTCTGTGTAACCAGAGGGAGTTCCCCGTAACACAAACGCACTCATGAACACATGGACGCACGCACACCCATTGATATTTGTGGGAACCCTCTCCAGTCCCTTGAGGCCTGACTTCGGTAGCAATGTCTACATGTACATGTACGTGTACCTTGTGTACATGTACATGGCTACATGCATGTGACTGTGTTTGCGTGGGTGAGTACGTATGTGTGTGCATGTGTATGCGTGCGTTCGTACGTGTGAACGTGC
>JAOWAW010156846.1:0-13468 GCA_028565695.1 Nicola tetela | reverse complement strand
CAGATGGCGACTCTTCAACAGTTCGCTGAAGGCTTCTTCGTTGGAGGCTGTTCTCCTGGCTGCCAAGAGCTCGCTGGTCTTTATAGCGATCTGCTGCAGGAACTCAAGTGCCAAATAACGATCAAGATCTTCAGTTAGGCATTAGACAATCTTACCGCAGGAAACCGCCTTAAAGTAAGTGAGGAAGATGCGCCCTGCCACCATCCTTCCGCAGGGAACAATGACTTGGTCAGGTGAGGCAATCTCAAAGAAAGACCACCTGCATACCCAGGTAAGCGAAGCTCTCCGCGTTTTAGTGAAGTTCTCGGCGTTTCGGAAACAGCAAAAAATCACTGCTTTTCTTTCCAACTTCCCCAAAACCAACACGCCAAACGAAAGATTCAGAACTGTACTTCTATCAGGCGAGAAAAGACAAATCCAAAACACAAGCTCAACAGCTACATGCTTCAACCAAAGCAGGAGCAGTAACAAGGCGAAAAATCCGTCAAAGCAAAGCGCCTGACCGCACACACTCTGGGGTGGTCCGTGAATCGCGGTGTGTAATCATGATCTATGTTAAATGATGGAATAGGCTTTGTATGTGACGAACATACTGCTTCTATATTGCATTACCGTTTTCTTTTGCAGTTGAGTTTTTTTCAGCTGTAAAAGTTCACATAAAAGAAATTTGGTCATTGCCTCAACAGTGGAACCAGTATAGATTAAGAAGGCAAAGGTCCTGTCTGTGAATGTTCTAGGCACACACCTTTCTCAGGTCAGTTAAGGCATTGAGCAGGACACTCAGCTGGTCACGACGCGCACAGTTCTGTTTTCCTGCAACGCCGATCCCTCGATCAATCGTGATCACTCGTGATGGATGTGCTCATGCAGGCCTACACTAGTTGTCTAAGGTAGGGCCAGTCCGTGTCATGTTGGCCATGGTGCGGCCGCGGAATTACTTCCGTTGTCCTGAACAGTTGCATATCATAATATGGTGGCGAATCATAGATCGCAAGCCCAGACACAGCAATGGCCTCAGAAGGCACAAGTCTTGCCAAGGAGCTGGTTGTTCTTAAACAGATTTCGTCATTTTTGCTCTCTACCATGGCGAGAGGTAAGCTACAACAAGATTCTGTTACATAGACAGAAAGCTATATATGTTTGGAAGATAAATTAGCTTGCTTCAGTGCGCCAGCTCTGTGGGATTAGAGCCAAACCAGTTAAATTTTGGTGTGGTGCTTCTCGTTCCCATAGAGAAAGTATGGGCAGTAATGGTGAACGAAGAAGAAGACGTGTTTACTTGGAATTCAATGCAAGGGACTCTAGAGCTTTTAACCAGCCTGAGTGGAGTTGGTAGATGACTTGTCATGATTTTTCATTTGCAAGAGGCGAAGATTTTGTGAAAGAGTTCTCTGGTAGACTCATTATTTTAGGGTAGTTATTTTCCAAAAATGAGCCTCTTGGAACAGTTTCAGAAAAGAAATTACCTTCCTGATAGGTTTGGCTTTGTGTGATCAACTTTTGTGGAAGTTTCATAGCTGTTAAAAAATTGAAGGTTTTTGTGATCACAGATTATTCCTTAACTGACTTGAGTTTTTGGCCTTTTCAGGGCAATGGAGACTGGAAAAGGCTTCCTTCTAGCAGGTATATGCGCAATGACCCAAGCAAAGAGCAGGAATAACATTCATATACTGCAGAAAGGCCAGAGTTATTTTTCAACAGGATAGAATGGGCTTTCTGCAGCTAGGTCATTTTCACCTATTCGTACAAATCCCTCCTAAGTTATGTCGGTAACACCTCTTGTATGAGTGACAGATAGGTTTCTACCCATAAACTATTTTGTGGAATCTTCCATTGTCAGCAAACTTACGTTCAAAAAATCAAATGTATAATGGGCATAGAAGACCACCTACCTGTGCATGTTTTACCATCTCCTGTATATCCCATGAGGCAGGCACAGGAGTAAGAGCCCACAATGTTTACACAGCTAGCATCTTCATGGCAAGTATGCATGCCATGAGCACATTCATCAATGTCTGTTCACACATTGACATTTACTCTCCCTTAGGGTATCATCGCACTGCTGGTCTGCCAAACAAATTGTAAAAGCTGCCATTTTGGCTGTCATCCAAATACTACTCTAGAGAATTAACTCACCTATGATGTGTGTGGCGGTTGTTTCCCAGACAATGCTGAGAGTCTGGACTGGTTCAAATTCAGCGACATATGAGTACCGGCCTTCTGCATTGCTTGACACATTTGTCAAATTTAGATCCAGTGGATGTGGTCCGTCCAAAATTGTATTGTTTAGTGGGTCCAACCATGAGAAATTAGCGTTGCCAACCACTCTACTAGGAACTGTGATGGTTGCAAATTGTCCAGAGAGCAGAATTGTCACCCCTATGGGCTCATTGAAATACACTGAAATCAGAAATGGCAGCCATTCCATGTCAGGTGGCTTCTAGTTTTAGCATATGTATCCAGATATTTGCAACTAGCATATATAGGGCCTAAAACAGATCTACATAATATCTATATAGTCTAGGGAAATTCAGGTTGCGTTCCAGGTGCACTTGTGTGACCAGAAATTTAATTAATCCCTAGCCTCTATCTCTAACTCCAACCCTAACCCTAATTACCCATGGCTGGACTGTTAGACGGTCCAAAGAAAACTTTACCGATTTTTGTACACGTATGTTTCCTCTTCGTGCTCAATAGGCCTAGCGTCTCTGATACAGTTTGATCCATTATACTTATTGGCACTGCAGACGCAATTCCCTAAACTGGAATTTCCATTTGGTCTCATACTTATCCATAGCAGATCTGTAGTTATTCGGCACAAGTTGTAGAAATAACATTAGATGTCTAGGCCCCAAACCGACACTGGAGTTTTGTACAGATGTACTGTTGTCAGTTACAACACAAACCTGCAAGGGCTGCCAAGCGTGACCATCATAGTAGTGTTAGCGCCCTTAAACTGGCAACAAACAGAAGCAATATCGCCGCGGGTCGACAAGCTAGCTGGCGGGTCATACCCATGACCGATAACGCTACCTCATCCAGTCCTCATAGTAGCACCGGTAAAAGCTCGGGATAATGGCTGGCTTGCGTTACCATGGATGTAAAATGGCCGCTTGGATGACAAGGCTCGCTTCTTCTCCTCGCCCCTAAATGCAGTCTCGGAGGTCATTATTGCTGTAGATTTTTTGTTTTGCTTTATTGGCAAGCTCAAGCTCCAGGTCCGCCAACAGCCTGCATAGATTGAGCCTTGAGACATAGCGAAAAGCACACCAACTGCAGTGCAGCTTTGGATTCCTCCAGTTGGGTGTTTAGCAACGTGAATTTAGCATGTACTCATTGGCTACATACTGAAGAGCCAAGCCACTATGGCGCCCTAGGGGAAGCTTAGGCCTTGCCTCACAGACGGTTTTTCTGCGATGGAAGGGTATTAGTCCAAGATCGCAACACGTAAACCAGTACGTGACTAATGAAAATTTCAGAATGAAAGCCCTACAGGACTCTCGGTTAGCCAATAATCACGTTTCATCAAAAAGAAGTAATTATAGTTGAAAGAGGACTTTGGACATATTTTTGTGAATTTAATATTAAGAAGTCTATTGCTATCAATGAAAGTAGTAAGCCTGCCAATTTTTGTAGCTTTGCGATGTGTGGAAGTTAGTAAAGGAAAATCCCGTCCTTGCCCTCAATTCGACACTACCTAAGCTGAGCAGAAGACAAGTGGTGTACGTATGGAGCCGTCACAGGCCATATTGTTTACATATAGCGGATATCCTCATTGAAGCACTTGTTGAAGCTCTACATTGCATAGAGGAGTAGGACCGGGCTGCTACAGGTTGCCACAAAGTTCAGCTGCTTTGATTGGGACAAAGTCGTAATTGTGTATACAGCGACAGAGTTCCTTGAGCTCATGCTCGTCATGCAGTCTATCATGTAGATCTGGAAGACACGACTAAACCAAACCAACGGGCACTAAGCGCATTGTTGTCATGCCGGAAAAGTTGCAGATTGGCAGAACCTAATCCACCTGCAGCGCATACATGCAACTGCATGAGTCACGTGGCCCTTTCCGTCAAAAGTTCAGAGCTCACAGCAACAGCTGTAATCGAATCAGCGGTGGGCCCAGGACTCCCTATCGCTATCTATATCAGACAAAAAAGAATTTCAACCTAATGACCAAAGTCAAAACCCAACACAAAAACGTAGCCAGCATAGGACGCTTAAGCCAGGCCTGGGGAGTAGCTAAGACGGAGGGTAACGCACTTGAACCTCTGGTCAGTTGTGATAGTTGTTGTTGTTCCGAACCTGAACATATTGAAACAGCCAATTGAAAGCTAAATGAATCGGAGAGAGTCGTCCCAGGCATAGGTTTGGCTTTCTTTGATTTTGCTACGGTATTTGGTCAGGCAAAGAGCGAGCCAGACAAGGACCTATGGCGGTACACAATGAATCAGGGAAAGTCGGCCACAGAGAGGCTTAGCTGGCGTCTAGAATTTGTTCTTCTTCCCTTTTTATCACATGGCTTCAGAAAGGTTTTTTTCTGGCGATGTATTTCGAAAGGTAGACCTCAGTTCATGGCATACATTACAAACAGACGCAGCTGCACTGCATGGCTCGGTTGAAGTATGTACGTCTTGCTACCATACATTTTGATTGGGAAAAAAAATACGCGATTAGGGCTGCGCTGGCTAGTAACGTTTGTAGCGTGATGGTCAGACAGACACACGGACACGAACAAGTGATGTTCGCATTGAGCCGTAGCAGGCCATGTGGGTTACATATAGTGAATGCCTAATGCCATGCAAAGTCCGCATCGAAGATCTCATTGAAGCTCTGCATTGCATACAGGTCTAGGACTGGGTTGCTACAAGTGCCAACAAAGCTAAACTGCTTTAGTTGTGAAAAACGATGTTGAAATTGTGTTTACAGCGACAGAGTCCCTTGAGCTCATGCTTATCATTGAGTCTACCACGTAGATCTGGAAGACGCAACTAAAACTGACCTACATCCACGAAGTGTAGTGTCGGCATGCGGGGAATGCTGCAGCTTGGCGGAACCATTACCAAATCCACCTGCAAGCATTCAACTGCATGAGCCATGTGGCCCTTTCCGTCTAATGTTCACCGAGTCTCATGTTGGTCCAATCAAGACATGCAATATTCCAGATCTGGAACTTCTTGCAGCTGTCGTGGGCATATGACTTGCTAGAGATATCTCCCGCTGTCTGGCCAAACGACAGGTTTTCTTCTGCTCAGGCAGTCAAATTGTACTCAGTTGGCTCTCCGATTTGAAACCTTCATGTGGGTCTATCTACAGAACTGTTTCAAGGATTTTCTGGCTAGATCAACTTGCTGCCAGTGGTCTTACTGTCCAACAAATTTAGAGCTCAGGGAAACACCTGCAATCAAATCAGCTCTTGATCCTGGCATCTAGAATTTGTTCTTCTTCCCTTTTTCCCACCCAGCTCCGGAAAGGTTTTCTTCTGGTGATAAATTTAGAAAGGTAGACTTCGGTTCATGGTTTACAAACAGATGCAGCTGCGCTGCATGGCTCGGTTGAAGTATGTACGATTTCCTACAATACATTTTGATAAGGAAAAACAGACGTGACTAGCATCAACGTGATAACGTGCTGGCTAGTAATAGTTGCAGCGTGATGTTCAGACAGACAGACACACACACACGTACGGACATGATCTTATCACCTGTGGAGGCCTCCTCAGCCCCTACAGCCCTGATGAGGGCAAGTAATCGTCTGTGGAGCCCTCCTTAGCTCTATGGGCCTAATGACAGCAATAATTTTGGTTAGTTCTGCAAGCTGGCCAGTCAATACCTTCATCTAGCTGTAGTCGATCAACAAGTTATATAATTCTGGTTTCCACAGGGATTAGCTGTTTCCAGATATTCCTGCAGATGATTGCATGTTTGGCATCACAGGAAAGTTGCATGCATGCATCAGGAATGACCAACCTTGTTATGAAATATGTCACGCATTGACATTGCGTCAGAAGAAAGGAAAAAGAAACATGCCGTGCAGCTAGGGATCAGACTGATGGCTTTCATATTGAGCACTGCTGCTCCAAGCACTGTGCTGTGATATCACAGCCATGACGACCTGAAGAGCTCAAGTCCCAGCTCGAGTACCTATACCAGATGACACATACCAATGTCTGCACCTACGTATACAACGCTAGTCCCTGTATACATAGATTTGGTTGCAGGAATAAATGTCAATTTGGTATTCTGGAATGATCAAGTTGGTATGATAGATATTTGGTCAGAAGGGAAAATGTAGAAAGCAGATACTGAAGCCTGGACTCCAACTCGAGGCTACATTGCCCAGCGCAGCCGGAACTTCATGATGGTAACTGTTCAACCATTTGGCCAGTGACAAAACTGGCTTTATGGAGGTATTTTGGAAAAGGAACATGTATTCTGATTAGGAGAAAATTCCAGCCTGCAACAACAGCTCTTCCATCAGTCAAGTCACTACAGTAGTATAGTAGACCCTACGTCATTCCCATAATTTTGGCCAACTTTATCATTGGATCTCGGTGCAAGAGGTTCATCTAACGCCGTTTCGATGAATAAGAGTGCTTCTGACACCAAATGGGAATGGTTTCAGGCCAACTCCCTCACCCGTCTGAGCCAGACCACTCTAGTTGTCAGGACTGGTTGTTACCATTACTCTGCTAATGGCCGGAAAAAATCTAAATCAAAACACTATACTAAGTGTGTATAAGACAGCTGGTAGCTACACTTGCATCTAGGTGTATATGACGACTACCCCCAATGGTAGCTGCAAAATTACAATAAGATTATACAGAATTTAGAGCCAGAGTTTATGCAGGCGCTTCTTGGCTCTCAAGGCACCTACTACTAGACTTATTTCTGCTAGAGTTTACTTTGCCACTGGGCATGATCTCTATAGTCCACAGGCACTATCGCTTGTGTAACGTACTTTGGAGCAATAGAAATGATGACAAACCCTCCACACATTTGCACTCATTCCGAAGTCTAATTTACTTGAGCTAGTTATTAGTTTGAAACGACAATGTTTCAGCCTAGATTGCTCATGGTCATGGCATCATCAGATAATCAGAGAGTTGGAGCAATTAGCCAACTATAGCTACATTTTAGAAATTAACCCAGTGCCCGACAACTCAACCATTGCTGCAAAGACCTCCCCTAATCCCTAAACAGCATAGTCAGTCCTCTTTTCAAGTTATATGCACCTCCTTCACAAACATAACTCAATGCATACAGCACAGTTAAATTAGACATTCACTAAAGCCTCACAGACTGTACCCAAGTCACGTGTGCGTGGAGCTGTCGCAGGCCGTGTGGTTTACATACAGCGGAAGCCTAATGCCACGCAAAGTCCATATTGAAGCACTCATTGAAGCTCCACATTCCACACAGGACAAAGACCGGGTTGCTACAATTTGCAACAAAGTTAAGCTGCTTTGCACAGGAAAAACGATGTTGTAATTGTGTTTTCAGCGACGGAGTTCCTTGAGCTAATGCTCATCATGCAGCCTACCATATAGATCTTGAAGATGTGAATGAAACTAACCTACATACACGTTTTGGCATGCTGGAAATGTTGCAGCTTGGCCGAACCAAATCCACCTGCATGCATTTAGCTGTATAAGTCATGTGGCCCTTTCCGTCAGAAGTTCAGAGCTCATGGCAATAGCTGCAATTGAATCAGCGGTCAGCCCAGTGGGCCCCCTATCACATCAGACATCAGAGGGAAACAATTTCAAAAGTTCATAGCTCACTGCAACAGCCGCAATTGAATCAGCAGTGGGCCTAGGACTCCCTGGTAACTAGAATTTGTTCCTCTTCCCTTTTTTCACACGGCTTAGGAAAGGTTTATGGCGCTGTATTTAGAAAGGTGAACCTCAGTTTATCAAACGTGAATTAATCCTCTGTGGAGCCCTCCTCAGCCCCTAGGGGCCTGAATACAGCAATAAAATGCCAGGCTAGTACCTCTATGTCAACCTGATGATGGTCAGCGTCTGTAGATCATAATTTCAAATTAGGAGCTGACACAAGAGAATCTTGACTGCACTTCCTTGCACCTAGAATGGCAAGTTATAATTTGCAATTGATCAACTTCAAGGCACCGTTTGCAGGCCAGAGCTGCCCTAAGCGGCTACCATGACAACCCTTCCTCACCATAGTGAATGTTCTCTAGAGGTCAGATTCCTTTTCCTGCCCTGATTTTTCGTGGTGGTTCAACACACAGCAACTATTCTGTGATACACCACTTCTCCCTTCTTACTAGATCAGGTGCAGAGTACAGGAGCCCAATTGTTGCTAGAGTAGAGCCGGTAGCAGTTAATATTCATCTTTACTAGACACTATGCCCCAATACCTCTGAGTATAGATTGCAGGTGAGCGAAACAGACCTAATTTGGGTGTAGCTGTAGAGGGTAATCAGGGATTAAACCACATAGTTTCCAACAGATGTTTATGACAGTTAAATCTTGCCCTCGTTTAGAGGAAATTTGCTCAACTTACTTTCAGTCAAAATTCTCAGTGCAGCTCCTGCAGAGAATGCATACACTACCACTTTTCCCACATGCTAGACTTTCTCAAATCGACACCAATCACAGAGACTACAGGCTACTTTTCTTGGCCACCTATGGAACCTGGAAATAGCTACAGCAAGTCATGATGTCCATAAAAGGGAATAATGCTATTTTTGCAACATGCAGGCAGAGCTTTCCCCAGGCTGGCTTCAACTTGTGTTTGCTAGACTTGCTCCCCCCTCCTCACGGCTAACTCAAGGGTGTAGTGTGGTGTCAGGAGAAGTCCAAGCTATTCTGGAGGTTCCGCCTGCATGCTCCCCCAGGAATTTTCTGAAGTTTGATGCAAACTCTATGCATTCTGGTGCATTTGAAGCAGCATACCATAACCTTCTTTGAAGTAAATGAGACCCTTTTATTTGGTAGAAACACCGCCAAGCTTACACCTTATTACACCGGCATTTTGGTTGAGCAGTAGACATGGTTAAAATTTGAGTATGACAGCCACGATGCTTGGGATAATTTCACCTGTTTGCGCTGACCTGGTACAGCAGTGATAGAAGAGTTTGGCTTTGAACTGGGCAGTCGCTGCCCTTCTACGTGTTCCTCACTGAATTCATCGTGAGCTTGAGACTCATGCTTCTCACAATTGGGACAGGTGGCAGCTACAGAGCCTTTATCCACACTCTTAGGCTTGTGCTAGAGTTTGGACCTCAACCAAAAAGTAAGACCCAATTATATTTTTCTAAACAAAACTCCGTCTCTCGCAACGTTTTGCGCCTACTTAGCAAGGACAGATAAAGGTCGGAAACGGGTGGGTATTAAGGAGGTTACGCTTACATGTACATGGGCCACACGTGTACGTGTGGGCTACACGTACGCGTCCGTGTTTGGCTGCCAAGAAAAGATGTTACGCTGACATCGCCTACATGTTCCGATTGCATAAGGCAGTTACCATGGTTTCTGAAAAATGGGGCTTAATTTAAACTTGTTCTTCCTCCTGTTGGCTCCTGTTCTCTTTATCCACCATGGCATCAGCACTATTGAAGCTGCTTGAAATGGAAAGGGAATTGCACGAGATGTGGCTAGACGTGTTTCTTATGCTAGAATCGGAGATAGAGGATGACGACATTTTTACATGGGATGTGGAGGCGACTGAGTTACTTTTGGAATACCTACAGCAGCTTGAGGTAGCGATGGCCACCTGCAAACCCTGCTACGATGTCTTCAGCTCATAAAAAACCTCCCTGACCGACGAGAAGTGGTCACTGTGTTTAAGATTGGACAGGGTTGACCATGAGCGCTTCAGAATTGTCCTTGGAATTTCTGAAGTGATGGTTAGCCCGCAGCGTCACCGGTGGAGTGGAGCTGATGGTTGTGCGTTCTGTTACATCAGTTGACCTATCTGGCAAGGCTTTCGGATCTTTCCTCATTTTTGGTTGTCCTCCAGTGATATTTAGCATGATTTTCCATACAATGGCTCATTTTGTTTATGTCTATTGGGGTACTTTGCTGATGGACACTAGACATCACCATGAGTGGTTAACACCACAGAGACTTGAGGAGTTTGCCCATGTGATTCCTGCTAGTGGAACCCCTTATCAGAACTTATTTTCGTTCATTGATAGCACTACTCGCTCAATATGCGGCCCCTCTGTTGATCAGCCTGAGTATTATAGCGGGCGCAAGCGTGTTCACTATTTAAAGTACCAGTCCCTTGAAACACCATGTGGGATCATTGCCAGTTTATTTGGCCCAGTGGAAGGAAAGCATCACGATGCTACCATGCTCAGGAAGAGCGGAATTTTAGAGAGCGTAAGTGACATTATACCACACCCTGGCGGTGACACATATATTATTTATGGTGACAGTGGGTACCTTCTTCATCAAGAGTTGATTGTGCCATTCTCAGGAGCTCATTTCACACCAGAACAAGAGCAGCACAATCAGCTGATGAGCACAGTGCGCCAATGTATTGAATGGCAATATGGCAAAGTTTCAACTATTTTTGCTAAGCTCAATTTCAAGAAAAACCTAAAAGTGAGACTGCAACCGGTGGGCCATCTTTACATAGTCGGAGCTCTGCTGTCGAACTGCCATACGTGCATGTATGGATCTCAGACAGGTGAGTTCATCTATCTCCACCCTCCTACTCCTGAGGAATATCTTCATTTGTGAACTTCCACTGTACTGCCTGTCTGACAAAGAACAAACCTGATTTGTAACAGGAAAATTCAATCATCTATTCCCCTCTGGCAGTAACCAGACCGTACGCTTGTTTTCTGCCATGTCTGCATTGCAACACATCAACAAACACCACAAAAACCAGAGCACCTAAAAAAACCTGTCTACTTTCTGGCATTTAATAGGAGCCGGAGAAGCTGCCAGCGTTCTTCGCAATCCTCTTCCTGCTTAACAATTTTGGCTCCTTGCAAAACGTCTCAAAAAAAGCCTCAACAGCTGCATGATCTCAGCTCTTTGGCCATGGCTGGCCAGTCAAAACAAAGGTCACTTGATCACTGATACTTGTGTACAATGTAAGCCAGTCACTACAAAGTGCATTCCTGCCCGATGTGCTACTACCTGCTAGTAGGTGCTAGGTGCGGTCTGTTGATCAGTTGCAGAGCGCTTTGGCATCCGCAGTGTAGGCGCACTGGGCATGACACTCTATCCATTAAACAGTGTCTGCTTTCTGTTCTCTTTTACTGGCCATCTTTTTGTGAACTTACGTACAGTTAGGAAAAACATTGTAAAAGTTGAAAATTTGGGCTAGACACCAATCTCAGAGCCAACAGGCCACTTTTCCTTGCCAATCATGGGACCTGGAAAATGCCACAGCAAGGCATTATATCCATAAAAGGAATAATGCTATATTTGCTACATGCAGGTAGAAAATTTGGGCTATAGTATCCTTAGAGTGACAGTTTTCTGTATCCACATTTAATGATGTTCTCAAAGGTGAAAAACACAATGGAGGGGGTCTCATGGACCTCCAGGGTCTAACAGTGACCTTCAGCCATGACAGCTGGTAATGCAATTGCATACAACAGAGGAGCACTGTGCATGTCCAGGTTCTCACAGAAATCGATTGGCCTTGCCACATGTTCACTTATAGATATGATTGAGCAACATGGCCCACTGTTAACTGATATACTAGATAGTGCTCTACTACCCAGAAGTTCTGTATACAGCATGGGGTACTAGCTTTAGATCAACTTACCGCAATTGAACTGAAGAATATTCCTCCCCAGAAGATCATTAGGTGTCTGACATTGAGGACTATGTGAGCCACCAACTACAGCGCCATTCAGTGTCAGTTGGCAGATTTCTGGTGAGCAGTTCCACGGGTTGCTATTTACATATCTGTTAGAACACAGTTTGGTACAACATTAATGTACATATCCTATTCTGCCTTACCATGATCTTCACTGTTCGACCAATCTGCCAGCTAGAAAACACACTCACTTTATACAGTGCTTTGTGACTTTCCCTCGACACAATCAAATATACACTGTGCTAGACCCAACAGAGTGACTAAGCTGCTCTATCCTACAAATGTAATTAAGATAACTTTGACAGAAATTCTCAACGGCAGAATCGCAAACAAACAAGTGGTGTTCGCATGGAGCCATCGCAGGCCATATGGTTTAAACATAGCGGATGCCTAATGCCATGCAAAGTCCCCTTTGAAAAACTCATTGAATAGCTTTACATTGCATGCAGGGCTAGGATCAAGTTGTTACAAGTTGCAACAAAGCTAAGCTACTTGGGTTGGGAAAAACGAGGTTGTGTTTACTGCGGCAGAGTTCCTTGAGCTCATGATCATCATACATTCTAGATGTACCATGTAGATCTTCAAGACACGACTAAATACAAGCTACTTACACGAAGCGCAATGTCAGCATGCTCGAAATGTTGCAGCTTGGTGGGACCAAATCGACCTGCAGTGCATGCGTTCAAATCAATGAGTCACGTGGCCCTTTCTGTCAACAGATCAGAGCTCACCGCAACAGCTGCGATTGACTCAGCAGTGGGCCTCTCCCGCGACTCCCTTTCGCTATTGATCTCAGAGAAAAACAACTTCAACGCCAACAGAAAAACATAACCACCAGAGGATGCTTAAGTCAGGCCTGGGGAGTAGCTAAGGCACAGGGTGGGAAGTCTGTTCCCTGACTTTAACCTTTTGCCAGTTGTGACAGTTGTTGAAGTTCTGATCTTGAAAAACTTGGAACAGCTGATTTATAGGCAAACAAATCGTGTTGGCTCAGCCTGGACAGAGGTTAGTAAGGCATACCTTGATTTTGCTACTGTATCTGGTTAGGCAAAGGAGCAAGCTGAACTAAGGCCTAGGGCAGTACACAATCAATCAGGGAGAGTTGGCCACTGAGAGGCTCAGCTGGAGTCTAGAATTTGTTCCTCTTTGCTTTTTTTGGCACAGCTTAGGAAAGATTTTTCTCTGGCGATGTATTTAGAAAGGTAGATCTTGGTTCATCGCATACATTGTAAACACCTGCAGCTGTGCTACATGGCTTGGTTGAAGTATGTACGCCAACCTACCATACATTTTCATCCGGAAAAAAGATGCAATTAGCTCTGCGCTGGCTAGTAACGGTTGCCGCATGACAGACAGACCCTCCCCCAACACACACACATACACACACACACTCAATTACACAACATCTTCATAAGAGCAGTGATGGTCAGACTTAGTGTCGTCTTGGTGGCACAACTGCATCCTATTGGTTGGAGTACATGGTAACTCACACTGACCAGCCTGTCCTTTTATTGGTGTCCTCTTGCTCTCTGTCAGTCTTTGTTGTTGTTGTTTTTGTTATTATTATTATTATTATTATTATTGTTATTATTATTATTATTATTATTATTATTATTATTATCATCATCATTATTTGAAAGACATCATGCTGGAAATTAGTT
>JAOWAW010156735.1:0-20534 GCA_028565695.1 Nicola tetela | reverse complement strand
AGAGAGAGAGAGAGAGAGAGAGAGAGAGAGAGAGAGAGAGGGAGCGAGAGAGAGAGAGAGAGAGAGAGAGAGAGAGAGAGAGAGAGAGAGAGAGAGAGAGAGAGAGATGACAGGCAAGTCCTCAGAAATGGGCAAAATCAATCTCCCTTCATGGTATGGTAATCAGTAAATTGTAATTGCAATTATCAGTAATGCCATGAATAAAATTATCTGATCTTTCTTGTGTGGCCTGTGCACTGTATATCTGTCTTGAATATGTGTTTGTGAGAATTCATTGAACCATATCCCATGTAGATGGATAAGCTGTTTACTAGATGTGTTCAGTTCAGTTACAGGCTTGAACGTCTTCCAAATAAAATTAGATCCAATACATATCAAGAAGTTAGTATAGTGCAGGACCACTTTGATGCCTAGGCCAGCATTTCATTGTTCCTTCAAGTAGCACACTAAACCGCACCATTGATGATACTTAACGCACAATAGGGCACTGCCTGAAGCATTCACGCGGTGGTTGCACAAAGCCTTAATACAATAGCTGGGACCACAATGGGCCCACTTGAAGAAACAATAGACGTGCCACTAGGCCAAAGAGTGCACATACACGAGCCTTCCTAACCCTGCCAGAAAAGTGGTCCAGAACTTCTTGATATGCATCTCTTTGAACGTCCTTCTATAGGTCAATAGTTGATATTTGACTTGATGTGTTCTGTTCATATACATTCCAATTGATTGGTAGCTAAGAATCAAGTGACTGGCAATTAGTCTGATAAAGCGGCTGAGATGGAGACTCCTTGCTGCTATATATGAGTAGAGTGTAAAGAGAAGAGGTTTGGCTAAGTTGGTTGTGATTAGATCCTGCAAAAGGGCAAGAATGAAAAGAAAAAAAATGGAGAGAGCATCACCGCAGGTGCTCATCTCCTTCCTTTCACCCATTTTGTCAAACAGTATTTTTTTAATACATGCAGGTCAGGACCTGGCCCCTTTATTCTTTGATTTGCTTCTCAATGTACTGAATGTCAACCCACCTGCCACACACTGTCAATGCTTCCGGAAATTGCCATCCACACAGAGAAGCGGCGGCCACCATCATCTGCTGTTTTGCGCATGTCACTGTAAGGTATGGACAGAAGCTTCTGCATAATCAAACAATTTTAAAAGAAAATTCTGAATTGTGATGTCAGGTGTAAAAGCCCTGTTAGAGGGAAAAGAAACAGTGGTTTAGGATATGGTGGAGGGTGCAGTTATTTTGGCAGTAAGGACATGTGTAGGAGGACAAATGCTTGAGCGCATGTTTAGTGAAGGAAGGTTAGGTAGGCATTCTCCAGGAGTGATGAAAGGATAAAGAACTTTCAGCCACATGATGCATACGGGGATTTAATATTATCTTGACATCATACCAACTGTCTTCTCAACCTGACAAAGCACTGAGTTTCCAAGGATGAAGTGTCACTATTGTAAAAAATATTTGTTGAGTGTGAAGAGCTTGTTGAACTTATAACTCAACAAGGTGTCCTTCAAGAAATAAAAGACTAATTTGGAAAATAGGGTTCTATCATATCAGCCAACACCTGCTGATCAACTAATTGAAAATGAAAACAGGCCACCCTATTTCAATGTTAAAATGCCTCCACCTCAGCTTATAAAACATTTCATCACACCAGAGTACTGATACGTCTGAACAACAACAATTAACAACTTTTTTTCAGGCTGACAGCTATGTGGCGGATTTTAGTGAAAGCCTGTCCGGTCGATGTCAGCTGTGAGTGAAGGGAAAAGCAGGAGATACTGTTACAATGACCGCATTCTACCTGAGTAAATATGATGACGTGTACATGTAGACAGTAGTGGCACAGCTGGTTGAGACCTATTGCTAGCAACTTGTAATTGCAATGGATGCTTACATAACAGTGTTTGCTCTTTTCAACATGGTAAAGCTTAACACGTGTCAGTGTGTGTGTGTGTGTGTGTGTGTGTGTGTAATTGATGGTATTGATTGGCCTGGTCATGAGCAGACAAATTTGTGTGCCAGGTGATCGTATTCTTTGACTTTCATTTTACCTTCAGATGGATGACATTGTCATGGTGTGTTTTCACATGGCTGTCAGCCAATCTGGAACATTCAACACATCTAGCAAAGTCATGAATGCCATTCAGGTATGCGCCTACCAAAATTGATGGAGCCAGCTGCGGTTCTGTGTAATATGATTTATAGAGTGTAAGTTATTACAATTATTAGCAAGTTACCAGAAGATCGATTTTATCCGAGCAGTATGAAGCTTATTTGAAAAGTCTATATCCAGTCTTACCATAAACTGCTTTCCTTCATCCTTCTTAAAATTAATGTAGCCTGGGATAAACTCTCCAGAACTTTAAATTTATCACCTCTCTGTCCAAAGGAGCATTCACTGAATGTCTACTGAGCAATAAAAATGTACACATTATTTGATCATAAGTTATTCTCCTCTTCCTTCATCTCAGAGAAATATGTGGAGTGATCAAGAATCCGACATGATGAGTATAATCACAGACTGCGATCAGAGAGATGAACAACTTGGCTAATATTCAGCTAATGTCTCAAACAGGTATTCCCATTTGTTTCCAGGATAGGGAATGCTAGTTTGTCTGTTGATTCCTTTGCATCAAACTTCAACATGAGGGCATCTTTCCAAACATGTTGAGAAACATTCGAGACATGCAGGTGAGTGTGAACACATTCTGCTTCCTAATGCACCTCCCCATCACCACTAATACTTGCCATTTCAATCAAAATTGGTCATAAGAATTATCACAAAATTGCAAACATACACCTGACCCTTTACTGTTAATTAGTGCATGTGCAAAGTATTTCTTTCTAATTTACCAGGGAATTGATGGTTCCATGCCTGATGTTGTTCCTTACTCCAAAGGTGGTGGTCAACCAGCTGATCCTTCTTGGAGGAAAACACATATCTTCTTCTTTGCCCTATGCATCTTGTGTGCAGCCTAACAATAGCTCTATTCCAGATGTTGTACCATTTTATCGTTACGGAGGTCAACCAGCTGATCAGTGGCCTGGAAGAATTTGTCTGAACCTTGTAACCATATTAAATGGTAATGGTATTAGCTAGGTCATGTGAGGGAGATACAAAAGATTCCAAACACGATAAAGGTGGTTGTCCCTATGTTTGTATTTTTAAACACTGAACATCTGTCCATATTTTGTGAAGTTTTCATCTCTGGAATTATTTTTACCTGATATTGCTGATTATGATTCACAGAATTTGATCATGAAGGAATTTATGGGGTTTCATATAACCTTATTCCAATCAGTTGGTAACAATGACAGGTTTGACTGACATGTTTGATTCAATCATTTTCGCTTGCTCTTAGTCTCTTTCCTCAGTTTCACTTTTGCAAGCTAGGTACCACAAGGTTTGACATCTTTCCTATTGCCTGTCCGTCTGTCTGTTTGTCTGTCTGTCTGTCTGTCTATCTGTCTTTCTGTCTGTCTGTCTGTCTCTCTCTCTCTCCATCTCTCTCTCTCTCTCCCTTAGTGCTGTGTTTCCACAAGTTTGCTGGGTGTTGTCATCGGTTTATGGCAATTCCTCCACCATGTCAGGATACCTTGATGCTCTCCAAAGCTACATCAAGGAAGTCACTAGGAGGGTAGAAGTGCTCGGCTATTACAGTTGCATGTCCAACTTCCTTTCAGGACGCCAGTCATATTATCACCATTCACATTAACATAAGCAGTACATCTTGAACTGACTGGAACTGTTGTGTTTTTCGAAAAGATTCAGAATAACGTAATAAGATCTTTGCCACTTGCTCCTCTCAATATTGCTGGACTGATTTATGCTCATGGCTACACTGCCTTCTGCATTTGTTGTCTTGTGTATTCCATTGATGGGTGTCTTCTGTGTATTCCAAGCTTACATGAGTCCACAGAGTACTAAAATTGACTGCAGCTGGAGTTGGATGTGTTCCCATCTCTCATAGATATCAATGTGAACGGTATTAGTTTGCAGAAATCAAATTGAGATTATCATTACGCAGACCCTCTGCCTGGCTTTTGGCATTGTCCAGGACAATGTCCATTCCTCATGGCGGTTCCAAGGTGTTCTGCCTCCTTAAAGGATACAGAAGATGGCACATGATGTTTACATCTCCATCTTTCGTAGATGTGTGTGCTGCCTTGTTCACATGTGTCACTTGACAATGTTAGTTAGCTATTTTTAATATAAGAACTTTGATAACTGATTAATGTTTTTGTTCAAAGCGGGTGCACGTGAATATTTCAGGATGATTATACGACTTTTTTGCTTTTCTTTTTAACCAATGTATAGGTACCATCAGGAGGACTGTCAAAGATGCCTGGTCCATATGGTGACTGGTGCCCACCACCACTAACTCCAAAGGTTAGCTATGCTTTATCATGGTTCAGAGAAAGGCACAGACACTTGGTAGCAAAAACACATGTCCTTTCTTACGGAATATTGAAATATCTTCCTATTGAGAGCGTTAACATTCTTTTTCTCACCACCAACAGGCAATGAGCACATATTTCAAATTGATCTGCATAATAAAACCAACTGTCTACTAGACCAAATCCTTAGGTAGTTTACTGCTGTGTGGAGAGAATACTAAAAACACAATTTGTCAGAAATTTTACTCATAAAAGTCACTTTTTCAAGTTCAGGAAGCTACTAATTGATTGCCTTTAAATGTCAAGTAAGCAGTTATCTTAGAATTTCTTGTTTCTCTTTGGAAGGTTTCATCTGCTCTCACATCTTTGTTTAGTTCCATCACAAACATGAAACAGGTATGTCCATTCTCCACCCAGCTTTACAAATATCTTTGTGTGGTGCTGCTTTCTTTTGGTCTATCTTTTTTTTTATCTCTTTGCATTTTTTATTCTTCTCAGTCCTGTTCCAAATCAGCTGTCTAAGTTGCTGCTCAGAAGAGATGCAATGTTGTTCGATTGCATCCAGTACCTTCCCATAACCGGCTTATCTTAAAGTGAGATATAAGGATAACTGGCACTGTTTGTACAATGCTCATCAATATGAGATGCAACTACTGTCTACTTAAGAAGCATATTTGGTAATCTATAGTATACTTTAGTTAAATATCATTTTGAAGTTTACTTTTCACACTAAAGTTCCATGCGAACACCTTGCCACATTTGCAAACACACACATCCACATACACACATGTACCATACTACTGTCACCCATGTATGCACACACACATACACACATATACACCCATACATGCACACACATATACATAGCACATACACGCATACACATGCATGTACCATACATACACACATAACCATTCCATAACCACATGCGTCCACAACTGCATCACACAATTCATGTTCCAGTTCTATGCTGTTCAAGTCAAGAAGCTTAGTCTGGTCATAGGGCTCAAAATATTCTTTCTGTTTTCATTTGCCTGTTCACGTAGACTGCAGCTATAAGTTTGAGGTTTTAAGTATGCTCACTTGTATGGTTCAATTATACAAGTGCCTCTACAAGAGCTTGCTTGCACCAGCCTCTAGTTCTAAGTAAAATCTGTGCATACAGCTTGTGTTTCTGTATTCCGGTCAGGACTGGATAGAACCTGCCATAGTCGATGAAATGCATGGCAGTCTGTAGGTCATTTTCCTTCCACATACAGTTTGTGCATTAAATTTGCAGGCACTTGTAGGGGTTTTCCTTGATGGAAACATGCTCTGCTGATGGAGCTTATAGAACAGAAAGACAATTAGTTAAGCCAACAGATACTATCACCTCAAAAAAAACTACAGGAAAATAGCTTTTCTATTCAATAGTCTGACTTTGTTATTGTTATTCGCACTGATACACACAGAACATTCTATTGTCTGCTCTGCATTCTGTCTTCAAATTTAAGGTAGCTCAGTTCTTAATAATAAAGCTGGCCAAACACAAGCAGGGGGGCAGATGATGAAAGGTGCTGAGAAATACATGGGTGAGCTTAACAATGCTTATGAGTGTGCATGCAGTGTGTATGTGTGTATGTGTGCGTTGTGTGTGTGTGTGCGCACGCACGCACGTGTGTGTGTGTGTGCATTGTGTGTATGTGTGCATGTATGAGTGTCTGAGGGTGTGTGTGAGGGTGGGGGGTTCTGAGTGTCTGTGTGTTTGGGTGTGTGTATAGTAGGCAGTTCTGTAGATTGTATATGCAAGTGTTGAAATGAGGCAACACCCAAAACAGTTTATATAACTAATATCTGAAGTGATCTACCAATCTACTAACATAGTTGATAAGCCAGACATGCTGTATTTGACTTGCTCAAGTATGGCAGGCAGTATATTACACTGTAGACAAAAGTTGCGAAGGTAGGCACTATTCTACACCAGAGGCAAAAAAGATATATTACTGCATGTTTTATCCTTGGATACCAGCACTGGCAGTATACCAACACCAACACGTACATGACCAGCGAATACACAATGAATATGTAGGCCTACTGCTGTGTAAATTTTGCATGCTGTCGATGGGATCAATCGGAATGAGAAGTGAGCAGGATTTTTGTAATTGTCTCGAGGTCACTGCAGCTGGGCAGGCCCGACATGCTACGCGTTGAATCCCTTTGAATCCCTGCAGTACACGTGCACATGTGTGCTTTGTCATCATCGCAAGGCCGCAGGCCAACGTGGACAACGGAACAGCGGGTGCTACAGGGCGTTGAACGGAGGTTGTTGCCCACTTCAACGCGGCTCAACAGAGCGCGACCTTCTTCATCGCGGCTCAATACAGCGCATCTCAATGGCCGCCTGCCCGAACAGAGCGCACCCCAATTCAGCGTCACTCAATTTGGCGCAACATTAAGCCCAATGGAGCGCACCCTAACAAAGCGCTTCCCAATTCAGCGCTCCCCAATTCAGCGCACCTTTAAGCCCAATGAAGCGCATCTCAATGGAGCGTATCCGAACAGAGCGCTCCCCAATTCAGCGCTCCCTAATTCAGCGCAGATTAGGCCCAATGGAGCGCAACTTAATGGAGCGCACCCCAACAGAGCGCTCCCCAATTCAGCGTCTTAGACATGTTCTTGCTGTGAATAATCATAGACGAGGAGATAGCGAAATAATTGTTAACGATCAAGCTAGGTAGAAGGAGTGAACTCTCAGTGCAGGTTGGCGATGGATGACACAGGCTAGCAAGCGGTAGAGGTTAGTAAAGCCTAGAGATTATCGCTTCAACGCGCTCGCCCTGTCCCGGCAGCGAAGGCTGTGCGACAGTGTGAGACCCTGCTAGACCCCAAGGTGCTTTTGTTTGGAAAGAAGCGACAGTGACTGATCCCACAGAAGTACTATTCGAACAGGAAAGATTCGGGGAGCTATCTCCATGATCTTAATCCTTTTGTTTTTATCATGTTTACTGGCAGAAAGCCTGCAGTTTTTGCCAAGTCGAGCTCGTAGCCATCTTCTTGATGAATGCGGTCTTTTCTGTAGACCACGAAGAGTTACGACATCATTAGCAAACGCATATGGTCGAATGTGCAAAACCGTTCTTCAAATGGCCAGCTGATCCCACTGTAATAAATTATTAATAATGCCAATTATTTTCCTAGGGAAAGCCAAATTTATCCCCAGGGTTCTTCGGGAAGAAACTCTTTGAACACCCGATATCTTGAGCGGCGTTGAATTGGGGAGCGCTCTGTTGGGGTGCGCTTATATTGGGTCGTGCTCTCTTGAGCCGCGCAAAATAGGGGCATCTCGTCGCTGAATTGGGGAGAGCTCTGTTGGGTTGCGCTGATTTTGGGTCGCGTTCTCTTGCTGAATAGAGGCATTCCGTCGGTGAATTGGGGAGCGCTCTGTTGCGACAGGCGGCCATTGAGATGTGCTCCATTAGCCGCGCTGAAGTGGGTCGCGCTCTGTTGAGGAGCGCTGAAGTGGGGGCATACGGAACGGAACTGTACTATAAAGTAGGGGTGAAACGAGTGACCATTTTGGCCATTCGAAGGTTTGATCGCTTATCGAACGACTTATCGAAGGTTTGATAACTAAGCCTCTTGTTATTATGGTATTATTGCCCAGTCCAACAATCCCCAACACTAGCTGATTACATTATACATGTGTGTACACTATGCTAAACTCATTTCACTGGGATAAACTAAACTGTAGCTGTACTAGCTGAACTGCATAGAAAACCTGTGCCTTGCGCGCTCGCAACTTTCTACCATGTAGGCTACCGTGCAGGCCAGCTGACGTCTGTACTGTATACTAACGTAGACTGCTGTCAGCACAGCCGGATGCAATAAGGCTTTGCCCCGAGCATTATGCATGCATAATCTACTAGTACATCTACACTTATATGCACATGTACCAGAGTCTTACGCGTACAGCTCATCTGGTATATGTACAAGCAAGAGATCTTAAAAAAAAATTACTCGCGAAGGCCGCAGGTCCTTCGATAACAGCGTGATCAAACGAGTTATCGAAGGTTCGGCACTTTCGTTTCACCCCTACTATAAAGTAGACTGATCTCATGGTGCCATATTTTTGCCATCGGACAGCACAAGACTCACTGGATATCAATGACATCGATGGGCTGGGTCAGGCCAATACCAGTGTAAATTTCGGCCATCCGTGTTCGGCGCTCCCAAACGTAGAGCGAATAACAACCGTTGGCAAGTCTATTTTTCGGCCATCCGCGTTCGTTCCGGCTTCGTTGTTCCAATCTGCGGATTGGAACAACAAACTTCGACCAGACATAATTGCATACCAACGACCTTGCGGCAGCCATCGACTGCCAGTACGCGCGTAACGCCATACTATTAAGTATACTATCGAGATCTATCGCTTGTTGTTTCGACCGCTGGTCGTAAGAACCCGCCTATAGGACCAATTGCGAACCGACAAGGAAAGAGAGCTGATCTGGTATTTTTGCAAAAGCAATACAAGGACAGCGGCTGAACACCAGATGGGATATCCGTTGAGCGTTTAAGCTTCTGCATGTCATTGATAACTATGCAAGTGGCACGGTATGCCTGCCAGAACGCGTACGTGATTTCGGCGTGGAATTCGCGTCGCGTTGCAGGAAGGAGTGGAGGGATCCGTAATGTTCTGGTCCTGGCTGAATAGTTGTGTGGTACAGGTGTCACACCTTTCGATTGATGCGATCCAGGCCTTTTTCCGTGGTGACGGCACCTTTACCTGGCCATCAACCGCTTGGACATCCTCCTTATCAGTACTAGAGCTTCTTCTTCTTCTTCCAGCGCCAAGTTCGTGCAAGACGCGTTGGTATTTAGTCAGAGTCGCAGGCGGACGGGCTTTAGTTTTACGCAGAATTCGAAGTGGAAGTCCGTTTGTTCAGTTCCTTCGTTCGTGGCTTAGAGACACGTTTGGGAGAGACCCCGTATGGCATTTGAGGAAGGGATTGTTACCATCCTAATCATCATGGCTTGTGCCTGGTGGCTAAGGAGGAATCGACATTCTCGCGTGGCTCGTCGGAGCGGAGCGAAGGCAATTCCTCTCCCTCCGGAGCAATGCACTCTTTTCGCGGGTCATTTTCCATGGTTGTTGGAGGAGGGAAGGAAAACCGGTGGATTGCTCTTCATGCCTCTCTATCGTGCCTTCATGAAGCACAAACTGCCAGTCTTTACTTTGCGGATGGGACCGCCATTTCGAATAGGTCCTATCGGCCGTAAAATGATCATAATCAATGACTCAAGCATGGCGGAGGAGATCGTAAGGAGTAAGGACCTCTCTCTGAATGTGGATGGTACGGCGAGGGCAGCAGAAATCATCGGCGGGCCGTCCATTATATCGCTAGATGGAGCCGAATAGAAGCATCACCGTCGGCTGATGCAGCCAATCTTTCGCAGAGACCAGCTAGAGTCTGCTCTGGAAGTAATAAATCGGCACACTAACTGTTATCTGGATGACCTCAGGAACAAGGCTTGTGGCGGGGGCTCTACATCTGTTAAAGAAGCTTCTCAAGCAGCACCAGTGGATCTTACGAAGATCTTACCCAACCTGACAATGTACATCATAGCAGAAGTCGGTTTTGGCTATAACGTCCATGAGCAGCCGGAAGAGAAGCTGAAAACTCTCCGTCAATCACTGAAATCCATACTGAAGCAGTTTTCAAACACCTTTTATTACCCGTCAATGACTCTTTATCGCATACTGCATCGCAAGGAGTACCAGGAGTTCCTTGGTCACCGTGAGTTCTTCAAAAATGAGATGATCTACTCAATTTTGAAGAAGCGACACAATGCCATTGCTGGTGGAGAGGACACACCGCTTGATTTGTTGTCATTGTTGTCGAGTGCGAGAAATGAGGACTCCCCTACAGGCCAAGGACTAAACGAGGAAGAGGTGGTCAATGAGGCGTTTACAATGTTTGGGGCAGGTTATGAAACAATGGCGAGCTCATTGGAGTGGACTCTCTATTACATGGGTGAGATTTAGCATTTTTATGAATATGTGAACCAGTAGGTATTTTTCTGAGAAGCTCCACAAAACTACCTGTGCAGTTACATATTGGAAGATTTGTTTTGTGTGATGATGCAGTGTATTCTTTCTTTGCCGAAATATTATGCCTGTTATGTGTTTTCATGTGATGCGTCTTCTTCAGGCTTACACTCTAGATTTGTCCTTGGCTGTAGCGCTACAGCCAGGAATTGTTCCTGTGGAGTAGTCATTAAAATTGTTCTCATAATCATGACATGAATACACTGTTATCATTTAATGGCCGAGCTTGATGTGCACATGCACATACTTCATCATATATGCATGGCTATGACTCACCGCAGTGTGCTAGATGAATATGTGTGTCCTTGCATCATGTAGCCTACCCCCATGTATGTACACCCGGAAGCTCTTGATCACCTGATAGAGTTTGATTTGTCAAACTTTGCCTGAATTAAAAGTGCCAATGCTGCTTTTGGAGAAGGTTGGTCATTGCCTGTTGAACTGAAAGTAGCTGTAGCAGCTGTCAATCTCCACCCAGGAAAATTGCTGAATATTGTCAGTGTTTGATGCAGTGCCAGCCAAATGTGAGAATAACCAAGAATTGTAAGATTTCTGCATGTGGTCAAATAAAAGTTGAACAGCAAATTAAAGTCGACTGCAAAATGTAATCTTACGTTGCCTAAACAGGCTGGCAACAGATGTCTCATTGCTTTCCCATTCTCAAGATATGCTGGTGTAGAAAAAATTGATTAATGTTTGCTAGAGCAGTGCTCCCTGTATAGCTAGATCATATATGTGTTGTATATTTGAGAAATCACAAAATGGTGTACCCCGCAAAATAGTGTAGCCTTAATGTATATAAACTCACAAGCCACTGAATGGAAACATTGCTTTGAGCAGAAGTTTACAGGGTATTGTAGGCATGCATTGTTAGTATACAGACAGTAGTTACCAATTGCAATCCTGCTAAACACAACAGGGGTATTCCTTCCACTAATGCAGTTGAAACGTTCTTTGGATATTTTGTTATTATACAGCCAAGCATCCAGACTTACAAGAACGTGTTTACGATGAAGTCAGCAAAGTCACCTCTGAAGAAGATTTGACAAGCCTTGAGACTGTTGGCAAATTCACATACTTCTCTTGGGTGGTCAAGGAAGTACTGCGCTTAAAACCTGTGGCGGCATTTGTTGGTCGAGGAACACTGAGGGATACTGTTGTACAAGGTAAGCAAACAGATACCAAGGAATAGCCTATCATTGGATGTACCTGTAGCTACAGTTTGATCTCACACTTTATGAGTTGATCCATTTCTGTCTAGGTGTGTTCATAACGCCACACGCCTGTCCAACCAACTCCCCACTTCCACCTAACCGCCCCAACCCCCACCCCGCCCCAACCACTAACATCTAATTTAACACACTTGTACTGGTAATCACGCCAATAATGGTGAGTTCATCACTAAGCTGTTCCTTTATTGCCGTTAGAATTCCTAGCAAACTTTGACAACTGCTTGTGTTATGTTTAGTCGATGTATTTGTTGCTGGCTGAGTAAATCTCACCCAAATGGCAACCTTTGTCATTATTGCAGGTTACCACTTTCCAGCTGGCTCAGACAAACATCTGTGCATACAGCATCCATCACTCACCCGATGAGTGGGATGATCCAGAAGAATTCAAACCAGAGCGCTTGGAAAAGGTTGATGGTGGTTGTAAGAAGAGTTCAGGTTATTCATTTTTGACATTTGGTGCCGGACCGTGTCACTGCCTCGGGCAGCCAATGGCAGTAACGGAGATGAAGCTTGTAAGCACACTGTTTGTGAATAAATTTCGTCTTGTTCTTGCAGACGAAAACTGTAAACCTATGATGCCTTTCATCTATCAACCAGGTCAGGTACTGGTATTTCTGGAGCCATGCTAGCGATCAATCAAGGATGGCAGATTTTCTCCATTGCCTTTCATCAATCACTTCTGTCTAATCATGGTTGATCAAAGAAATGTCTAGCATGTGTTTTCATAATTCTTAATCATGATACTCTGCTTCTCAAGCCAATCATGATACCCTGCTTCTCCAGCCATGAAGTGTTCTTGGATATATCCATAGTGAAAGTCTGGCCGTTTGTCAGTTCTGTGTAATTGCCAAAACTGTGTTCTAAATACTCACTCATACTTGGAACAGTTTGTTTACAGCATTGTGTGATGTCTGTGTGTGTGTGTGCACAAACACACAAATGACACTATGCACATGCATGTGTTTGTTTGTTACTTGCCTTTGCATGTTTTTCATCATCTTTCTTTTCTCTGTTATGCGGTGAACAAAATAAAAAGCGCCCAAGATCCAAATACGTGTGGTGAAGCATGCATGGTAACAATACTCATCCCTATTCCATGTTCTGCCATGGCCACTGCTTTATCACTTCACGACAGTTCTTTTACCAGCCATGCACAAGAACACACGTACGTTTTCCGAGAGAATTAATCACCAATGTCACTACATGTGACCTGGTACGTGTATATACCCACTTGCATCCTGTTTGAAAAGGGCAGCTGTGACTGTCCAAACAGGAAGCACTATAATATAGGCTCACTGGCTTACGACTTTCTGACTCGGACAATCTCACTTGTCACACCACGTCATCAGTCCAACAAAGGTATTGTAGAGCTTACAAGGCGATGTGCTCTCAGTAACTATACGACATGTACACGTCCGTGCTGGCTACCCGTACAGCTGTAGACTAGAAATCCGACCTTTGCTACGCAAGACCTCCTACCCTGGGGAAAAGGAAACTGATTCCCTATCCAATGTAGTATCCATAGATCGTACAGATCGAAACGTACGCAGAGAAACTTGTTGTTCTGAAGAACTGCCGCCACCTGGAAGACCATCCAGAAATTCATGTTTAGGAAGATCTCACGTCAGCACAGCAAGAAAGACGTAGGAAGTTAGTGCCAAAACTAAAAACGTTTACAGGCATGGTTATAGTCGGAGCTGTTCCCTGTGCTTCTTGGCCACACTAAAAGATGTGTTATTGCGATAACTTGACCGGCCATCTCTCTGTCGGCAACTTAATTCGCTATGTCTGCCTCTGTCATGACATCCTATTCATGCAACCTCGGTCCCCTCCTGTACGACTGTCTGCCAAAGGAAGCCACCTAAGCCTATTGCTAGAAGAGACCCTCACCGCCTCTTTCTCTCCTGTGTCCATTGTACAAAAATAACAAAATTGTTCTATTTTCACGGCTCATTCCTATGGAACAATTGAATCTTCCAGTCGACATCCGCCACATTTAAATCTAATCCCAGCTGCAGTTTAAAAAGCCATCCCACGGAAAGCATGTGGTCAGACAATAGTTCAAGCCTTTTAATGTCAAATTGTGAACACTTGCACCACTCATTTCCTGCCTTAGCCTGCCTGTGTTTGTTTTATTAATTGCCCTGTTACTACGGTTACTCTTATATTTCTGTATTTACATACAGCATGTGTTAGCTGACCACCTCGATTGGAATCCTGCAACTCTATTTGGGCAATCTGATAAACTATGATGAACCAAATGCAAGTCAAGAAATGTGATACCACGCTACTGTACAACATGCACACGTCAGTACCACATACAAGAACATCAAAATGATAAGGACAGTTGCACTCACAGGTGATGGAACATCGGCTGCTTTCACCATGCTTATACTCACTTGTGCTGTGGCCATCATAATTATACATGCGATTATACATGTCTAACATGAAGAGGATTTCCCAGCACATCAGCCTGAGTCATAAAAACTTTTTGCATGAGACATTTTGCCAGAAATTATATCCCCTTCTTGTTATGACCACCCAGTCAGAATCTCTCAAGTCCTACACGTCTGTATTGCTTTCAAAATTATACTTGCATTTATGGTTTCCGCCTTGAGCTCTGGCTTTCATAAGTACATTTTTCACAACTCACGTGATGTCACCCATACCAACCGCCTATCTCCTAAGAGGTTGTGAATTTCCGATCACAACCCTTTACCCACGCACCATCTGCTAATCACAATCCTTTGCCCACGCACTTCAAGGTTGTGAGAAATAGATTAATAGCCTTAACACTCGGTCCCGGCTATGAATCTATACGTATTATGGCCATCATAATTATACGTTGTTCAGCCGGTAGTCTAGCTGACAGTGAAGGAGGCCCAAGACCATTCTTCAACTGCCAGAAGTACACCGGCTTCTGCCGTCAACGGCGCGAGGAGAGAGTAGCCCAGCGAAGCAAGAGGAGAAGTTCAGACTTAGGCATACGAGAACTACAAAAGCTACCAAGATTGACAGAGAGAACAGCTCGGGCAAAGGGACAATTGCAGACGTTCCAGAGAAAGAGAGTCAGACATAGAGCGACCATCCCAAAAACAGCTAGAATATTCGAGACAAGGATGGACAGGAGTTTTGTAGAACAGAGAGATAACAGTCGTAGAGAGTTGAGAGCGAAAGGCTAGGCACTTGAATAAAGAAATCTTCTAGCCAACTTGACACACAATGTGGCTGAATGTGCAGACCAACTGAGGGATGACGAGTCATTGACAAAATGGTTATACCAAGATGACGGACAACGTCGGCGCAGGGCACATGATTCCATTCAATGTCAGGGTGATGTATACACTGCAGCACAAGGCTTGATAGCAGACTGAGAGAACACCATGTTTATTGACTTATTAAGGGTTCAACGTGGTATTCCTACTGTACGCCCAGGAGTTGACGTCAGTGCCATGCTGCAGTGAGCAGCAAATGCCTTGGGATGTATGATCTCGACAGCTTGTGTTATACAAGAGCGTATCATCAGCAAACATTACAGACACAGCTGCCCGTGTAGCAGAGGGAAGGGGGGAGAAATATAACAGAAAGAAGTAGAGGACCGAGGACAGAGCCTAGGAACACCAAACGAAACGAGCTGTGGTTCAGACTGTTCACCGTCAACAGAAGTTACAATTCTCCTACTGTTGAGATAATTATGATTCAATCCACTGCAGAGAAGGACCAGAGATACCGACAGACCAGCACTGCTGAACAAGTAATTTGTGATCCACACGATCAAATGCCTTTGCCACGTCGAGGAAAAGTGCGTGCACTGAGCGCCTACTGTCCAGAGCCTCGTACCAATCCTCAACAACTGAAACAGGTAGTTGATCGACCGGGCATGAAACCAAACTGCATGAGACTCCAGGATTACTTGGTGTTCTAAACAAAACTGAAGCAGCTGCTTTTATAGATGTTCAAGCACTGTTCAGACAGCACATCATAGTAGTAGAGCAACAGGTGGATAGTTACTCGGCTGGGATCGACTGCCCTTTTGTTTCTATACTGGCTGAATCCTAGCGACTTTCCACTGTTGGGGAGATACACCGAATCAATGGACAGATAGAAGATGTATGCCAACGGCTTACTGATGGAGGCCGCGCATTCCTTCAGAAGACCGTTTAATAATATTTTACCCAAACCACAGGCTTTCTACACATTGAGGTGCTGCAAGGCGAATAAATAGATCTACCCATTATTACGCGAGGCCGAGGACTCACTGGCCTATATTTGCCTGAGCCTACATACCGACCGAGCCGCAGCCGAGGTCAATTTGGCGAGGGAAATATTCTGTCGGCATTTTCGAGGCCGAGGGTAATAAGGGGCTTATCCCAGTAGATTAGCTAACTGGCCGCTTCACAACCCTTTCTCGCTCGTTTTCGAAGAGCTCAATACCAAAAGAAAGCACGCGGCAACCGTGCGACGCAGGTTGCAAGTGCTCTAGAATCACTTGTCACCGGCTCTTGGCAAACAGTCCCAAGTGGTGCAGTCGTTAGTAGCACGGCTTTCGCTTGAGCGGTCTCTGTTCGAGCCCTCCCCTTGACAGCATTTTTTTCTTCAATAATTTTTCGAATTCCTTCCATTTCTTTCGAATTCCTTTCGTATAGAGTTCTCTTTTGTTTGAAGTTGAGAAAGTGTAACAGAGTAGACTACTGTTGAACTCTACTCGTTCTTTGGTTCTTATTTCTAAAAAAAAGTTGTGATAATGAAAACTTTAATAGGCATGTAATAATGACATTCCTTCATACTTTTAAGCATGTAATAATGTCATTATTTCATGCTTATAAGTATGAAAATTAACATCATGCCATATTTCTGGTTGCGACTTGTATGTAAAAGATGGAAAATTGGGTATCATTGACTGGTGGATCTGGGATAAAACGTTTCCTCCAAAATCGAAGAGAAAATATAGGTTTTGATTGGCGGAGATAACGAGGGTAGACATGACGCACTTGGAGCGCTGCATTGACGGGAAAATGCTGTATTGAGAGTAACTGCCTTCTCATGAGCTGCGACGCACAATGCACCATCAGCCGCGAACGGAGGTGTACGGTGTCGGGGTGACCAGTAACAATTAATAAAGATCTACTCTTGTCTACTCGGTTAGTGCATTGTCAAGCATAGAAAACGTTGTCGTGACGGTTTCGGCGTGCTACTTCCTTCTTTCTTTGCGTCTGATACGTACAGTTTTTGTCCGTAACTTTTTCTTGCCACAATTCTTTTTCTGTGTTTTACTGTTCATATGCATGATCAGAGGAAAGTCCCGATTAGCCTACGAGGACTGGTATTGGGCACGCCTCTTTATCAAAAATATTTCAATATCAATAATAATTAATTTGCGATCGGCCATGCAGATCTACGTCCCAAGTGACACGTGTTGCAGTGAGTGAGAAAGCCTATACAACGAAGCCTCGTAAGTCGAGTCTTGCTTCCACAAAGAATATGTAGGGGCTGACAAGGCTCAAATTTTAAAACAATCAGAACGAGCAGCTGATCCCTGTTACCCGCAATGCCCGGCGTATAGTGAATCGTGAAAGATGACAGCAAGTGGAACTGACCGTTGACCGATTAAGCTTGAACACTGACAAAATCAGCCGCTTTTGCATACCTTTCCGCACTTGTTTAATTAGCGAAGCAATTACCGAGAGACCAACGTCCATTTGTTTATGGCTTGTCCATGTAAGTACTGGTGTCGCAACTTGAAATCGTTCATAAATGCACACGCATAGACCTGCAGATGTAAAAAGGCGTTAGATGCGCGACCAGCAGCAAGGCCCAGGAAAGTCCGTCGGAACCATGTATCGATACTTTGCTGTGATCTACACCGGACCGATGTTCACCTGCGTGCACGGTAAGGGAAAGATTCACGCACATTTTTATTCTTCTGCTTGGGATCAGCCGGGAGCTGCCAAAGTGGGATGGCCGTGCATCTGGAGTTACGTGTCTATAGTGTACTGTAAAACGGGAAATTTTAGCGACGAAAAGCTTTAGCGATTTCGGATTGCTGGCATATTAGCGACGGTTTATTTTAGCGATTCAAGAATTCAGGCAGAACAAATTCCCGATTTCTCAGGCAGCGACTCAGTTTTCAGGGGAAATTATTAGTACATGATAAGCTGTGAGAGACAAGGTTGGAGACCATACATGAACTACTGAGAAAAGCAAGGCATACTAGTACTAGAACTGGATGATAAAGGCGAAAGATCTGTGTTTCATGAATTTTTACATTTACATGTAGATGTCCGAAACAGGAGTGCTTATAGGGGAAGTGGCGGCAGTGTCAGAGCGTGCAGTTCAGCCTTGCCTTGGCTTGACTGGCATGAAACAGATTCGCGACGGGAAAATTTAGCGAATTCGGACAATTCGCTAAGGTTTCTATGCCGCTAAAATTTCCGGTTTACAGTATATACATTTAGTGTACATGTATATACCATGACGTACCAATACACTGCTGTAAACAATACATTAATTTGACATTTGACACACGTGGGCGTATTCATATGTATAATGCACAGGATCTATGCATAGGAGTATGTACATATTTCATGTCATGATCAATGGGTGCAATGGGACATGTTTGCGGTTCCCGCACGCGTTAATTGGCCGGTCCGCGTGGGCGATCTATACTTTCACCGACAGTCATCTGGCTAGCTAGCCAGCGCACTTATTGCGCGAAAGTAGCGTACTGGTACAACAGGCTATTCCAAAAATATTTAGTTTACTTAGGGGCGCGTTTGTGACATTGGGAAGCTAGCTGTTACTGTGAGAAGTAATTTGAACAGAAACAATGTTCTTCGATACCAGCAGTCATTCTGGCCTACTAACCGCTCCTAACACTAGCCTATAGCCTCATGCTGTTACGCTATCGGGGGCCAGGATTATGTTACTAGTAGTTGTAGTAGGCGTCCTGCACATGCCATGCGCTATATTACGGTGCATCTAATTATTAACAATTAAAGATACTCGGTTAGTGCATTGACATAGACAACGCTGTCGTGACGGTTTCGGCGCGCAACACCGTGCAGCGCTTCTTGACGCTCATACAAGGTAAGTGGCTATACAGACACCCACGCGCCATCACATAGGGTATGCTGCTGCAGCGCGGTTGTTTCCGATTCAGAACTCGACTCAGAAAGAGAATGTTGCACTCACCACCGAGTCACCAGCTCTGACTCAGTGGGGGCGTTCACAACTATCGTGTAAATGGTGTACAAGGCTAGTCGGGGGGCCTAGTGGGGGTTAAAGCAACAAGAAAAACTTATTTTTAGCACTGGTAAATGTAAATGAGTCATGGGGAAAAAAATTTTACCAGGTATAAGAATAGGAAATGTCGTGCGCGCACGAACAAAAAGCGACTCCCTTGGAGGCATCGCCGGCAGTCTGTAACTGTCCTCAAATTCGATGATTTAGCCTTTATCGCTAGTGAAGAAGCACAGAAGGAGCCGACATCAGAAGGTAATAATTCGCGAACGACCCTTCTGCAATCTCAGTGGATCTCAGATTGTGTGAAACGACGAGTCGCACGCTGGCGCTCTAGCTCTCAAGGTGTTGCGCGCCGACTTGGCAAGTCCTCGTCGCGGAAAAGATTTTACAGGCCTTGACTGCACGATTACGATGAAGATCAAAGCATATCCGTCGATTGTTTTCGTCTTGCTGTACTACATTATGAACTTACTGAATGCGGAAGGTACGTTCACTGTAAATGCGGCTAGCATTCTAGGATTGTGTTTCAGTTCACAATAAAGTTTCTATATCTTCCTCTACCTGGCAGGGTCTACATCGTTGAAGACTCAATGATCAACACGGACACGTGCACAAAGACTTACAGTGACAGAACTCAGTCGAAATCCAATGTTGAAGACTTGAAATAGATAGGAGATCTTGGGAAAATTAAATCCGGAACCGGGCATGGTTTACACAAAACTTTTTCCACATTTAATAGGCCTCGTCAAGGGTAGTCGGAATTGACCTTGTACGTCACAGTTTCCTGTGCATGTTGATGGATATGTGTTCTGCGTTCTAACTGACGCAGGCTGGCTGGTGCTTTAGCTGAAACTGGCGAAACAAATCGAATACGTCATATATAATGCCAGTACTGATGTGCAGTGCCTATAGTAGTAATGTCGCAACCTGTCGCAACAGCCTTTATGTAATTTTATCCTAAGACCATCTTTACTAGTACTTTAGCTTTCCCATTTCGAATTCCGGGCGGGATAAACGCGTATATACATGACGTAGAGAAATCCGCCACCCAGCATTTAAGCGATAAAGAGTTTATTGAAACACTCTTGCATGTCTTATGGTAAGCAAAAAGTTGCACTATTTTCATACACCTGTAGAGTTGCAACATTCTACTACACTGTAGGCCTACCTGTTAAAACGCATTCTGCGTATGTACACATGATTGAGCAAACTGTGCATGGGAAATCACAGCCTTGACGGCGTTGGGGAGAAGATCGTAGATAGTAATGCTAAGAAAGATTAGGGAGTCTCGGTAGAGGGTTGTGCGTGGGATAGGGGTGTGGAAGCTTCTGGGTGAGCGTAAGCTGTAGTGCGCAGTTCTTTCCGCAAATGCAGCTTGGTAGAGGTGCTTGGGGGTTGTTTTCGTTCGCAGGGACCTTGCGAGGGGAGCGAGATGATAAGAACGCCGAGATGTCAATGTGGGCCATTGTACCTGTGCGAGGAGCTGGGTGTGACTAATGGGCTGGTACAGCGGTAGTCCCAGTACGATGCGCGCGGCTCTGCGTTGGAATCTTTCCAGTCTGTCGGCCAG
>JAOWAW010156402.1:0-20555 GCA_028565695.1 Nicola tetela | reverse complement strand
ACACACACACACACACAGACACGAACGAAAATATATATTAGATGCTTGCTTGTGATTAAATTAGGCATAAAAACTATGATGTCACAGTTTCTTAGCTTTCTTCCACACAAGAACCAAGTGTGTATATAATTTGAGTAGCATCACTGATCCTCAACAGCATAACATGTTGCATTCATTTGATGTACAGAGTGCTCGTTCTTCGTCTAACACAAGCATCAGAACACAACTATTACGACCGACATACGCTCCACCAAATTTGGAGCACGGTTGGCGTGTCCTTCGCATTGACCTAACCAACCTGTCCACCCAGGTATGGAGAAATGCTCAAAAAGACATGTGATGGAGGCCTTATGCAAGCAGTGTGTGCCTCTTGATGCTGTTGGCAAAGATAACCTGTTTCTGAGAAAAAGCTGATGTTCACTGTACATTCTTTATGTTGATGTTGGATGACAGGTCAATCATCATTTTGATTATGCGATTGATGGACATGATCGCAAGTACACTCAACACTGTGAGGCAAATGCCACTCATTGGCGGGTGTTTCTTGTCCGCCAAAAGGATGGCTTTGTCATTCCATATGAAAAAGTTGAAGGTAGGTAGATATGATAGAAGAAAGAGAGACTGATAGAAAGATGGGGCAACAGGTAGCAAATGCGTAGTTACAATGTTATTGGACAAACAGATAGAGAGAAGAGGGGAAGAGAAAGGATTTATTTGCACAGCAAATTAAGTATATTGGGGAGCAGAACTGTCTGATAGTGATTTGCTTGTCATTTCTTTGATCACAGGAGTGTCGCTGATTGCTCTCCTTCGCTTGGGTCTTCTCTCTGACATCAAGGCTCACTTGTATGAGAAATTCATTCACATGCCTCTTTATGAAGACATGGCTCCGTGGAATATCAGTGAGTAGTTTGTGCATCATTAATTAACAGAGTGCAGACCAATTATGTACAAAAGCCTGGAAGTTTTCTTCCTAACTTGATGTGCACCAGACCGCAAGCCCAGCACCACGAGAGTTATCAGGGTGACAAGATGTGAGGCCTCCCCACTAATTTCCACAGTGGTGGTAAAATTTGCCCCAAACAGCACATTTGGCTCCTAGACATTTCATGGAGAAACATTCCTGTACCCCTTAGTAGTCACCCCACTCCAAACTGTTGGCCCTGGTCCTGTCAGACCACAGTTAGCTAGATCAGCAGGGAGGTTTGCTAGGGGTGTCATCACCTGTAGTGCATGTAAAGTGTTAAAGCAACTGTTGCAGACACCTCTGAAAATAATTGAACAAAGAAGTTACATTGAGCTAACGCATACGGCACAATGATACAGGCTCTACAATGCAATGTACGGCACAATGATATGGGCCCTACAATGATACGGGCTTTGCAATGATATGGGCTCTACAATGCAATGTACAAGTTATAAAAGAAGTTTTAATTCCTGCAGCTAAGACAAAAGATGTAAGTAGTGTTTGTTTGACATGTGTTGTACAGTTTTCAATGGCGGTCGTCTGGAGTATATTGACTATGACACAAAAGACATTACTTTCGATAAGATGGTCCCTGCAGCATACCAAGTAAGGGAAAATGACTGATCTGTTTTCAAAGACTTCAGTGGAAGTTCAAGCCATTGCACTGTCATCATAACTAACTCCTTTCTTTGACCAACTGTCTGTCTTTGATCTCTCCTTTGACTTGATGTTGCCAGATCATGTCTGTGCTTATGAACTATGAACGAACGGTCAAAGATTTTGGTCATTGCAATAGTGAACAGGCCAAGTAAGTGGTTTGCTACATTGAAGAGTTGATGGGAATTTTGCCAACAAAGTTGAATGTGCACTATGTCACAGCTTATGCACCTGTTCTATCCATGCATGGGGAGATTTCGGTTGCCATTTTAAGAATGTACACTGTTTCACACTCTGTTCTTTGTTGTTGGACTGTTGTGCAGGACACAGTATGGCTTCCCATACATGGGGGCCTGTGTGGGGTCATCAAATCGTGATAAATGCCAGGTCTGTGCTTCTGTTTGATGAAGCGATACTGGGATACATTAACTTACCAATTATGTTGAAAGATAGGTCTTTTGTTTCATTTTTCTTTTCTTTTATTTTTTTATCTGTCTTTGATTCTTTTGTTATTGTGGTTTATTCCAACATGTAGGATTCACGCTTTCCAGTACCATGCGGAGATCACACATGTCGGAGTACTTACATTGAAGTGAGTATATTCAAGAGTACAGCTGTTAGCACACTCAACACAATTCCTCACATGTTTCTACATTGAAAAGTGGAGATGATGCCTCCAAAAGTGGTGTAAATTTGCTGATTTGACTGTTCCATTAGATTGTTTGCAATTGTGATCTCTGTCAAGGGCATTGAAGAGAATTATACTGGTTCTTGAGAATGATTGGTACAATATGGTGACATTTCACATGAATACACCAATGCTCATGTTTGTTTTTCTTTATCTGACTGCTGTTAGTGCTTGAGAGCTTTGCTTGATATGGAGAAGAAAAAGTCAAGGCAAACAAAATTTGGTATGTGGCAATGGCTTCTACAAGGAGACCTGTTAGACTCAGTGTTATGGTTTTTGTGTGTACAAGAAATCCCAACTTACGATGCCATCTTAATTGTATACATATACACACAGAGTGGAGTGTATGGGCATATTTCGTTTGTTGAACATGAACATCAGGGTGCAGCAATTAATTACTTCAAATCAGTAATGGCTGCCTGGAAGATCTTGTTGGAACATTGATGTCAAAATGTGTAGTTGACAGGTGCAGCCGTGTATTCATAAAGGTGTTTAGGCCATGTTCACAATAGATAGGTCTGGCAATTGTAACAAAGAATTATGTACTAGTATGACCTCCATGAACCCACATGCATGTGATTATTCTCCAGCTGCATGTGCTGACAGACTTGTCTATCTGGCCAAGGGGTAGAATGCAGCTGTGGATAAACGTTGACACATTTATCACTATTCTCATGCCCGAAATCATAAATCTTTAAATGTGTTCTGCACATTTCACGCCTAACATGCCAAAATGGATCATGTCTGTCTCTTTGTTTCTTGGAGATCTCAAACTCTTAGTAGAATTTTATTATAAGAGAAGTTACTGCAGTACTGTGCACACACTGAAGCACTTAGTAGGTGTTATTACTATGTGTTCTATGGTGAGACTGCTGGGGCTTTCTCCTTTCCTGTTCTCGTGAAGCTTGAAATTAGAGAAAACTTGCGTGGATGTGAGTGTGGCTGGACTATGCTCTAACTCTGACTCTATGTTCTGTGTTACTAGTACAGCCTGTATGAAGAAATTTTTTGTCACATTGACTTATCAGGTGTAAAACTGCACTTGGATTCCATGATCCAGTTTGGTGTAGTGATGACCAGCACTGTGGTTGTGTGAATTGGCAGGCTGCAGCTTGTTATCTGCAGGTCACATGATAATTTCCACAGCACTTCCCTGCAGCGAGAGCACGACAAGCACACTCATAAACATGATCTTGCTTCGTCCTTTTCATGCAGCTAACGACCCAACATCAGGAAAACCAACTTCTCACGGCAGTTTAACTGCTTCTCCGTTCGACAAGGGCCATTGGGTAGGTGGTTTTCTGAGCTATACACTGTTGCAATGGATCAAGCGTGACAGGTTCAGTTGTGCGTGACAAATGTAGGTTGTATTCAGGTTGTAACACTGTTAGCTTGCTCTGTCTATCTATTTTTGCCAGATAGTCTTCTTCCTTTTGGAATGTCTCTATGTGAACCAATGGGAACTGGAGCTGCCACTTTTTGGTGATTGACCGAAGGGAGCTGCATGATTGCCCTGCCGCCTGTGGCAGAAGTATTCCAAAGCTTCCAGCTGTGCTTCTACATGTACTACATAGTAGATCTACGTGTACTTGCATGTATATCTACGTATAATGCCTATGCCTCAGAAGATCCAGTCTGAATTGGAAGAAAGAGGCCACTCATTGGTTGCCATACTCTGGCTCAAGTCTACATCCTGAAAGCTGGTTGTCCGTGCTGCTGCCATGACCAAAATTTAAGCAGGGAAGCTGGACAAGTGGCCTTTTTCTTCCCGTTCGGATTAGAGATTCTGAGCATAGGCATTACACGCAGTCTGCATGCAAGTACATGTACATGTAGAAGCATGGCTGGCTGCTTACAACTACTTACGTCATAGGTGGTGGCACGATTACGCAGCTAGCTCCTTCAAGCTACAGTTGACCAGTGAAAGGCAGCAGCTCTAGTTCCCATTGCTTCATGCAAAGACATTCTGAAGGAAAGAAGACAATCGATCTGGCGAAATTTTATTTCTTTGGTTGACTTGCTCCACTTTGTCTCTGTCTTTAACCTGTTAGAATAAAGCACTGTGGCACACAGAACATGACACATTGCATACATGATCAGTGCTTTCAATAATGGCTGAAATTATCAATACTAATTCACTGTTTATCTCTGACCAGTGGGTCATGATGATGAGGACTGATAGTTCAATGTTTGTGAGTTGTGTGCATTGTCTTTTTTTTGTAATGTACTGTTAATGTTGAGTGTTTTGTGCCGATTCCAGAGTTTTGGCGAAAAGGGATACATTGATCCATCGACAGTGCCGAAGAAAACGACTATACGTTGAGCCCCAACCTCACCCTCTCACTCTAAATCTGTCGTCTCTCTCACTTGTTTCACTTTCTATCTTCTTACACTCCACTTCAGAAGAATTCACATATTTTCAATGAAAGAGATGACAGACTGGACACTTATTTACCTGTGCAACAGATAAAATGTATATGTATATATATATATATATATATATATATATATATAAAAGGAATGCTCTGCACTTGTGCAGTAGCACTGCGCTTACAGAACATTGTCCATTTACCAAAGAGGACTCTTTGTATACAGATGTGAAATCAATACCATACAAGTATTTATTGGTGTGTAAACCAGCACGTTGCAGTGCGTGCATATTTGTGAATAGGCAATTGCACTGTATTCATGCACTCTCATGCAGTATACTGACTTGCAATAAACGTCGGTTGAACACATGGAACAGAGACTATAAGTGGGTGCCGTTTGTGATTTCTAGTTCATTGTGTCAAACCTCTATCTGTCATGCAATGTCGATATGTGTTCAACAATCCACATTGCTTGATTGTGAAAATGTGTCATTTTTGTTCCTGGTTTTGGCAGTTCTTGTAGCTTACATGTTTATTAACATCTTACACACAAAGATGAGGGTCATTGGGCTGAGGGATGTGCTGCGCATGCGCAGCTGGTTGGCGTCAGGATAGGGTGAATAGCTGAAGTGGAGCTGGGTGTGCACCGAGGTGACCCATGACTCCGAAGGGCTAGGCAAGGTACTAATATACAACCCATGACCCACTGCAAGCGGGATAAGGTTACCTGTAACCTGACAGCCAGCCGTGAGTGGGGATGCGAGCTACCCATATTTATTAATGTTGACATAGTGTTGACAGCTCATGTGAATCGATTATGCTGACACAGAGAAGGAAAAAATTGAGGAAAGAGGTGGGTGAAAGCCATGTGGCTTTGCCACAAGTGACACACGTGCATATATGATAAAAATGGCATCAACAAAATGGTGGTCGTCCGTGAAAGAGCAGTACTAGTATATCAAATGAATAGTTTAGCTGTTAACATGTGCTGAATAATTTTTAGCACCTCATTATTACCCTTGTTGGACCTGAGGATGGTTCCTTGCATAATTATTGGGCATGTGTGGAGCAAGAGTGTGCTCTAGGATGGCAGTGATCAATGATTCACCCCATATGCTGTTGTATCTTCATATTAATTTTACTTTTGTATCAGCCGTAATAACCTGATGAACAGTGCAGAAGAGAGACTGTTTACTCCGCACATCTAACAATCTACTCTTATTATTGGGCACCACTGACTGCTGCTTTTTTTTCTCTTCTTTCCTTATTTTTGATATAACAGGATTAACAGCAATCCACCACATAGCTATATGCTGACTACCTGTTTTTTTTTCTTGTGCCATCAATTGCAATGCATGCCCCATGTCGATTATTGAGTTATTACAACTGGTAGGGCCTGCTAGGGTTCCACACACATGCACCCCTTCTGTGGAATGCTCTTTCAAGTTACCTCCTTGGCACAGCAAATCAATGTCATTTGCCAGGGTCCATGGAAGTGCTACCACTGATTGAATTGTCACAGTTTTCCGATGCTAGCCTGGATTAGTGACTTAAGCAAATTCTTCCCCACAGGTGCCAAATTCCTCCCCACTGGTGTCACTACAGGAGAAGAAAGCGTGATGTAAGAGGGGATGTTTGTAAAAATAGAGAGACCTTCCTGAATCCACCATGAAATTAGTGTATTCTTGCAAATTTGGTCTTTTTTTTTTAATATAATCTCAGACTATATATGATACACATGACAGATGTTTTACAATGTAACAAATAACAAGAGGAAGAGAGAGAGAGAGAAAGAGGGGGCTTTTGGCTTGGGAGGAATCAATGTTTTTAAGACATAAGGGGCCATCTGTACTTATCGAAAATATCTTCAATCCAAAGAGAGTTCAGAGTAGAGTTTTCAAGACACACCCACCCACACGTTAATTCAAATGAAAAAATTATTGAAAGTTCTGTTGCTGCAACATGTACATGTACTACATGTAAGAAGATTACCATGTAGCTACATGTACATAATATACTATCAATTTCCAAGCCTGAGGCATTATTGGAGAATAATACTTATATGAAGTTAAAAACTGAGGCACAGCCAATGCTTTTATCCGAGCATATTATGAAGTTGATATTGCGATAATGCCAAGGGCGAGAAAATTAATAGGCTTATGTTAGCTCAAACAACAGAATTATTCATAGATGCCCACAACTAAAAAACGGAGAGAATTATTGATTAGTGCTAAAACAAATCAGTTGAAAGCCTTATCAAGCAATCTAAAACTTTCAAATTGAAAATCAAATGTTCTGAAATAGCTGCCGTTTTTACATTTTTGCATACACCCTTACAATCATGTGTATGTACTAGTATGTATGTATGCCAATAATTCTACTAGTACATCTAGTTGCAGAACCTGTTCGAATTCACTGTATTGTACACCTGTTTCCTCACACAGTAAACAATGCGCTAAGCTGCTCCCCAAGTCTGTAAATGACTTCTACACACTAAATCGACGAACCCTAGCAGAGCCAGTGCCTGGGCAGTGGTGTGTCTAGCCCTTTCCTATTTGCTGAGCTTTCCTCTTACCATGGCTCTGCCATTGAAGGCAATGAAGGTGAATGCAGCTGCCATTTCACAGACCTGATTGAGCTAACTGAGCTTGACTCAGCATCCTTGTGTGGTGTGTCAAGGCCTTATAGAATATGCAACTTGAAGTCTCACACAGAATTTATACCGGTACTCACGTGTTGAAAGGGTGTTAGAGGGTGTGTGCAACATATTCTACTCTAGTGCCACTATACCCCATACACTCCCATTAAATTTTTTTGAATGTTTGAACCCTTATCAAATGTTTGATTCCAAAATCCTTATCAAACATTCTAGAATGTGTGAATGATTCAGTTTAACCCCACTACACATGTACAAGTGACTGAAATTTTTTAAATCCGTAACAGGCCACTACCCCACCCACCCTAATTCAAACTCTTCAGATTGAAAATAATTTCAATAATTTTGGCCAGCCCCTAAGGGCTGTGTAAAGGCCAGGAATTTGTATCCTGCATGGCAGGATACTTAAAATGTTAAAGTGATCTGAAGTGTCAATTAACATGCTCAATTTGGCTGGAGTGGTAATAATTGTGCAGGGTTTCTGTTCTAGGTTAAAATTGTCATTATTGCTCAACACTGAAAACTACAATTCCTCGCACCTCTAGAGCTCTAGTTCAGGCCAGGATGGTTCGAATCTCCTTACATTTTTCACATACATACATGTACCTTAGCCTGAGACATATATGGACTGCAAATCTGTACTACTGTGTTTGAAAATAATGTATGGTTTTAATTTAAAAAAAATGCAATATTTTAATGGTCGGAATGAAAAAATTAGAATAATATAATACAACATTTCTCCGTTTTGAGAGAAAATTTAAAAACTGTTGTACCATTTTTCAAATTATCTAAGATATCTGCATGCCGACTTTCAGATTGCTAGGACTGAAGACAATTTCAATTTAAAGCTGGAAGATCACAAGAAAATTTCATTTTCTTTAAGTTCTAACCAACATTTTCTCCCATTCTGGGTTACAGAGGTAACTTTTCACTCTTTCACCGAAAACGTTCTAACATGAATGTTTCCCAACTGACGAAATTGAAGGCTATCAAGCAACAATCTACAATCTACAACGGTCCTGCGAGGGGTAATCTCCCTTAATGCTTGATTTAAGGCTTGCGCAGATTTCAAGTAATTGAAAGTCTAGAACTGATCTTCTACTACATGTATATATTTAGATCAAGGCTATATTTAATTAACGCTAGCTCAGTTCAGATACAGTTGTACGCGTGCGCGCACCCACGCATGTAAGCAAAGATGGCCTACCAGTAAATTCTCATTGTTAGTGATTCTCCTGCAACCAGCATAGGGATCCTAATTTCTCTTTCACAAGATTTCAGTTGGGTTTCCAGCTTTACCAAAACTAATCCAAACTTTCAGTTTCTATTAAAAACAAACAAACAAAACTTACATGTTCCCAGTAGTAGGAGAATCTTCAATTAGGCAGAGCGTGTCGTGCTTCGCGCCACCCGTGCCTTGCTCTCATATGCAGTCAGGACCGACATCGAAAAAATGACTAGGTTTAATAAAACAGTTTAATGGTGAAAAAGCACATTTTCTGAATAGGACTGCAAAGTAAATATTACCAGCACTTTTGTAATTTTGGGGAATATTTTTCGCATAGGAGCACAGCTTTTTCAAAGAAAAATAACGTGAAACAAGGAATCGACGTCAAACGGAACAGTCGAGAACCTTGAATCGTACTCTTGTATCGATTTGCGTGCAGTTCTATATAACCCCCTTAACTGTTAACGTTGCTCCGGCAACGAAAAATGGCGACAAGTCGATTCCATTGGTCGGATCAGGCAAGTCTACTGCAGTCGTTGTTCAGCTGCCACAACCACTTCCTTATTTAATTTTGACAGAACAAAACTGTAGAGACTGCTGCGGACATGAAAGACGGGAATACTTAAACAGGTGTGTAGCCGCTTGTAGCCGCTGGGTTGATACTTTGGCCCAGGTGTTGTTTCTTTAGGCAGGAGTGACAACACTAATGCCAAGGACCAGCTTCCGACGGCACCATGGAAGCCAGTGACGTTGTAAACGTTTACTCGTCCAGATATCTGTCCTGTTTTCTGCTGCGTTGGCTATCGTACTTGCACTGAATTCGAATAACGCACTATGTTTCCGCTGTCTGCTGCCTAGCTGCTGTATACTGTTCAGCATCAAAATGGACAGCGGAAATTTAAAGCGAAGCTTCAAAGGGCGAGTGACCAAACTCTATGCTAAATATGGAATGGTGGATGACCAAGTGTTCTTTGACTTCGCGTCGGTCGTTGGTCAGCGACCTACTGTGGGCTGTGTTGTGAACGTTTCAGCGGAAAGAGAAAGCCTCACATCAGGTTGGCGAGCTGTCGAAGTTTGCCTAGCTGACTTGGAAGATAATGGATCCTGGGGCAGGAACAGCGAGGATGCGGAGGACCAACAGCGCAAACTGGTTGGAATAGTTACGCAGACATCCGCCCGTGGTGGAGTTCTGAACAACAGCTATGCGTTCTATCCATCCGCTTTGCCCAACGGTTATGTGCCTTGCAGAGGAGACTGGTTGCAGGCGGAGTTGCGAGGACAAGGTGACAGTTGGTGTGTTACTCGAGCTGAGCCATTGCGAGTCCGGCGACTGAATGGAAGAGTGACTACTGTACACCATAACAACGGTATTATCGACGACGAGGTGTATTTTCATTATTCGGTATGCGTGAGAGGATATCGACCCCGTATAGGTGATTTAGTTGACGTGTGCGCTATTGAGACATCTGGCCGCAGCTCTGTATGGAGAGCTACACATGTGGAAGTATGCACCAGCTCGCCAGCGAGAGCCCATGGGAAAACCAGGTTCGCTACTCATTACTTCAATTTTGCACTTTGCAGATTGCTTTTGTCCCCTCTCGTCCTGAATTTCCTTAGTTTTAGCCAGTAATGTGGCTGTGAGGAGATCTATGCACTTGGAGAGAAGTATATTGTGACACTGTTATGACAAACGTTGTGCGTCTGAGAGCATTTTTTGTTTTTGTTACTTCTGTTGGGGGACTGGAAAGCCAGGAGACCATTCTCATCAACATGTAAATGTTGTCCGTGCCTACCAACTCACTTTGATCACTAGCCCAGCTGGTCAGCAAGAACATAAGGCCAACGAAATTAAATACAATGTAACTCTAAGCAGAAGTGCTTGGAGCAATGATAGCATACATTTCAACAAGAGAAGGGTTTGATTTTATCCATTGCATGATCATGTTTCCTGACACTTTCTGATTAGCATTGCGGTCACTAATTAATGTAGGCTCTCTTCCTCAAACCCCTGTAATGGCAGATATCAAAGACCTTGTCATGGAGACCTTCATTGTTTTGTGTCGTTGCTCTGTGTTTCTTGCAGTCTGTGGTTTATTAGAGCAATGTGACAAAATTAGCTTGCTCTCCTGGGAGATGGCTTTGCTTTCTTGCTAGATCAAATTGGTTGCAGGTTGGAGTCCAGATTGATCTCCTATGTAGTTGTTGTTGTTGTTACTGCTGCAACTCTTGTCTCTATCATCTGAGGAAGATTTGCCTGGTTAACACAGAGTGCCACCTGGAGTACTTCGTGCAATCAAGTTGTCGCGGCAGTTGTCTACAGAAGAGGTCGAATCTAGTGCTCATTGTGTTCAACTTCCTGACAGTTTTGATGTTGGCCGCGTGGTCTTCAACGAGACTGTTTCAAGAGATGTGATTGTGAAGTAAGTTTGTGGCAAAAAGTGAAGGTTGGTTTTCTTTGCTCAGTAGGGGAGGAATTTGGCTGAACAGTCTAGTGACAATTTGGAATGCCGAGGATGCATGACAAAAGCTGATCCAGCAATTTTCACAGATAAAGAGTCTAAGAAATATAGGCTTCCACCTGAGTATGAGGGCTGTACCTGGGTCACTACCACCAAATCCTATGCTGCTTGGACGGAATACAGACCAGTCATGTACAAGGGATAAAAACCAGTTTACTATTATGCCTTCATGTTTCAGTTGCGAACTGCAGCTTGATCCTCTCATCCAGTTGTGCACTGTGACCCAGTCCTTTCACATGCTCTATTTACTGAACCTTTTCTCATCATCGAACTACCTGGCCTTATGCAAGAGGAGAAGAACAAACAAGTACAAGTGTAAAGAAAGCAACCTGTCTGTACGGGATCTTTCTATGTTGCATTTTTTCATGGTGGCCTGAGATTCATCCTTCACACCTAGAGTTTCCATCTTCATTGCCAGATCACTAACTAGCCCAGCTGTGTGACACTAGTGGTAGTATAGATCAGGAACATTCACGTGCAACAATTAGTGTAATGTTTATTGAAACAGTGGAGAAACTAAGACTAAACAAACAAAGTGAAGTTACACAATCCCTGGTGAGCTATGCAGGTTTTGGATTCCAATATCATCTCTTAAAGCAGGTGGTATCGAAATCCAAAGCCCACATTTCACCTGAGCATGTGCAGTTTCCCCTCAGGTCGGTAATGTGTGATGCCATCCTCCAACTACTGGTCAAAATGTAGGAGTATGAAGTCATAGGATATATTGTAAAAGCCGTTTTCCTGATGTGTTGTTGTCCACAAAAGTTTGGTTGGTTTCTCGTGTTCCATGCTTTTGATATGATGCTTGTGTTTTCTCTGCTCACAGGAACTGTGGCTGCAGAGAGATTTCTTTGCAGTCAGTGTGTGTTGTGTGGCCAGATAATGTCTTGAATGTGAGCTGGGGTGTTGGTGACAACCTGAGCCAAGAAGCTGCTCTGATCAGGCCTGATGATACAATTGTTTTGAGACTGCTGGTTATGGGCAGGTGAGGACATTAACATCATGTTTGGGCCTGAGCAAATAACATGAGAGTATGTTGATTGATTAATTTTCTTTGCTTACTTACGTTATAGATTAACACAGCTAAGATCTTCAGCTCACTGTTAGTCTTTTCTGTTTTTCACTGACTTTCTTTTATTGATTTTAAGGAAGCTGTTCACAGTTTCCTTTGTCTTTTTGTTGATCACTGTATTGATAGCGTTGAGTATCATGGAATTAATCTTCACTTCAGTTGATGAGGCAATTTGATATCACAGAAAAACGAGTTTTAAAGGGATAGTCAAAAGGCATTAATTGATCCACATTCCTGTATCTGTTTTTGTTCTTGTTCTTTGCCTTCTTGTCTTTGCTCATTAATGTGTGTGTGTGTGTTGTGCTTCCAACTACATTGCCTTTGTTTAGGCAGTTCTTGCTTTTAATCTGTTGTCTTCTCTTGGTTTGTTTTGTTTTTGCATGTTTTCACAGGCAACCAGGCTTTTATGAGCAGACAATCATCCTTGACTTTGGTACGTTCTGCTTGACAAGAGTTGTGCAGTGTGTTGTTGTTTACGAGGCAGAGGACCAGCTGGCACCAAGTACACCCTATCAGCAAAGAACACAATATCAAGCGACTGGACAGTTTTCAGGAAGAGAGCAGGTTGTACCAGGCAAGAGACCAGCTCAGTAAGTTATCACCTGTGCTGTTCTTTGTTCTGTTAACTCTTTCATAGAGTGATAGACCACTGTGCTTAGCTCTGTACAGAATTAGTAATTTTCAATGGGTCCATTGGATTAACATTAAATCTGTTGGATCTGTTTTTTTGAACCCATGTTTTTTAAGTCATACCTGGAAAGTGAATTCATTGTTGGTTTTACAACCGAGTTGTCAAATGGTGCCATGTTCATTGAACCAATGCAGGAATGAATTTGTTTTCGTACAGTATAAGGCAAATTCAGAATGGAATTGAATGAATTTAGTGTTAATCAAATGGGTTCACGGGAGTCTATCCATGCCTCCTAGTGTTGTCTTTTTCACCTCTCACAACTGGACTGAGTGCATGTACCTGCACACCACCTAGGTCCAGCAAGATTTCCTCCTACATTGACCCACGGTGTGCAGTTACTGGTAATTCTCCTGTGAGCTATGCTGGACTCTATGTAGTCTCATCTATGCATTGTAATCTTAAAAAAGCGGATTGAAAGAGGATGTGGAGGTAGTTAGTGTTTGTCCAGAGTTGATCAAGAACAAGTGGGAAAGGAGGTTTTGTCTATCTTTTATTGCACAAAGGTCTGGAAAACGAAAGTATTTCCCTAACAAATTGGCACTGTACACCGTGCCTGAAGCACTACGCCAGTGCTACATCGAGGATGGAGACTTGAGTGGAATGTATCCCGAGCTTGATCAGGCAAGTCAACACGATAAGGACTGCAAAATGCAATAGGATTATTCAGGATACTTTTTGATGACTGGAAGGGATCCTGACCATCCTCAAGCTGGAGAAAAGATACAGGCTCAAACAATAGGGATTATTGTTTTGTTATTTGTATGCTTAGCTAATGCTATCTGTAGTATGTTGAAGTATTTGGGATTCCACAAGATCAAGGTAGAGTTGAAGTTGTTTTGGAAACTTGCTGCAAATCCTGTGAAGAGCAATTAGTCTGTATCATTGTCAGCTGTGCATGTTATATGTGTGTGTGTGTTTGTGTGTTTATGTTTGTGCATGCAGCAACTGACATTTCTGACACACTGTCTTTGCTGTTTCAGGTGCTTAGGTTGGAGAACTACATGGCTCGTTTCTCTGTTTTGCTCTACATGGAGGAAGTTCAGAATGAGATTGATATGCATCAGTTTGACATGACTGAGGTAAATACACTGTCTGGTATTGATAATAATACCATAAAGCATTCTTGCAATGCTGTGGAGAATTTCACAACAAAAAGACTGGTAGTCAATGATCATGTCTGCAAATTTTTCTTTTTTTCCATGGAGATGTGTGCAATAGATATCAACCAAGTTTAAAAGCAAGAGGGATTGCTTCCAATACAGATTTTTTATGGCTACTAATTTGAAAATTGTATGATTAACTAAGGTTGGTAAGGTTTTCAGTGTGTGTTTTATGTCATGGAGAAATATTAGCACAGTCTCTTTGTTTCTGAGGAAGGGTAGCAGGAAGCAGGTAGCAAAGTTAATTGTTATGTCTACTTTTCACTCTTGAAGGTTCGGTTCAGTCGCCATGGCCCTTTGTTGGCATTGGAAGTTCCAGGCCTAGCTGAAGGAAGACCGTCTCTGCTTCTTGGTGACAGAGTGCTGACTAGATTAACTGGTTGGTTGCTGTTCGCCTGGATACTTGCTTGTTGGATTACTTATCATCATTTTTGAGTTGTTCTGCAGGTCTGGCTGAGACATCACCTCTTTATGAAGGATATGTTCATGAGGTGAGGTTATAACTGGGGAACTGGCTGTGTGGCTAACAACTTCATTTCAAGCACCTTTCATTTGGTTAGCCACTGTGACTGAAAGTTAGAATCAGTGTGTTTATCACTGGTGAAGGGTGTGATAATGATTAGTCATGATTGTCCAATTGTTTAGGTGGCTCTCTGTGATTGAACACCGATTGTTGGAATAGCTGTAGGTTGATGTATTGAAGGGTGGCAGTGTTCAGTACATCTGTGTGCATGGCTGTGGATGTTTTGTGTGTTTTGTGCAGGTTATGCGAGATCGGATCTTATTAAAATTTGCTGACTCCTTCCATGAAGAGTTCAGGGGTGAAGACTACGATGTCAGTTTTGCCATAAACAGGTAAATTGATGTACAGTCGAAACTGTCCTTGCAGACACCTGAGAAAAATGGACACCTCTAAAATGCGGACAGCTTGTCACAGTCCCTTTGATTTTGTGTGTGTTTTGATACATGCAGACACTTAGAAATGTGACCACCTGTGAATTACAAAATGCAGACACGTCCAGAGCACCCAAGGTCATCATTTTATACGGAATTGAACCTGGCAAATACGGACAGTACAGGCGTGTGGTTTGAATTTTCGCTTCCGGAGTTTTTGTCATACGTGCATATGCACATGATGCTGGATGGTGCGTACGTGCATGAAGCATCATATGCATGAATGCATGTGTATGTACAATGTCATTGATCTTGACTACATGTGCTGTGACAGAAAACTTGTAGCAAAGCTTTGCATGAAAGAGTCGCTCAGTCTAGTTGAGTAATCCGGAAAAAACATCTCACTTTGTTTGATTTCTGCTCACACATTCTGGTTGTTGACAAGATGACTTTTTTAAAGCATAATACATGTATAGCACGAAAGAAGCTAATACATGTATATTGTTCCCCTACATCATACCAATCAAAATGAGGTGTATATTGTGTAGACAGGTGTGCAACTGGGAATTAAGGACACTTAGCCGCAGTCCCTTTGGTTTCCGTAATTCCCAGGTTTGACAGTAATACCGCTAATACGGTAGGATTTTTTTCTGTTAGGGCTTGGTTTATGTGTTTTGTAAATTTACTACTTACACAACTGACTAAAGAGCAATGGCAGTTGACTTTTACACCTTTTTGATACAATGTCAGCAAATGCATTCTTCCAGTGTCCAGTGAAATGCTTGTATTTGTACACAGCAGCTGTACTGTGCCTTCAATAGACCTACATGTGCATATGATTTGCTTCATTGCACATGGACATTCATAAGGAACATCTGGACGGTGGCGTGTTTTGCTCATTACATAAGGGAGATTTTTGAAACTTGGAGACAGTCCAATATGGGCATCGTTGTACATGTCCATTGACAAAGAACCAACGCAATACATGCAAGAACATCCTCCTGCTTGAAACCCTCCCCAAATCTTTCGATCTGTCTTACAAACACGGTAGGCTTTTACAGGTTAATACTTGAACTTGTCTGCATGGGAAAGATAGCAGACCCTCTTAATTTTACTGTAAATGGTTTCTCCTCATGATGGAGTGGTACATGTAGGTAGCATTTAGTGGTTGCAGTGATGATCTAGGAAACTGTTTTCTGAGCATTTTTGGTTATTGTTTTTTTTTTTCCTAAAGGACATCTTTTCGCCGCTGCCATCAGGCCATAGAGCTTGCCTCTGAGTTTGGCAATAATGGTCAGTTTGCTTTTGCTGTATTGCAGTTAATGTTATCAATCTTTGAACTAAGGCCTTTGGTGAGCAAGTTACCAAACCTGTATTAAGCTTAGTTTTTGTGGAAAAGTAGAGAACAAATTGCATTTCTCTTTGGGTTTTCAGTTGTCTTCCCATCAACATTAGCCTCACAGCTACCATTAGTGAGCCGAGTCACACAAGAAGAACTTTTCAACAACAAACTAAACCCTCGTCAGGTGGCAGCTGTTAATCGCATTCTCAGCGCACAAGGTCGGCCATGTCCTTATCTGTTGTTCGGACCTCCTGGAACAGGCAAGACCATCACCTTGGTGGAGACTATTTTGCAGGTAAGCCATTGTTTTCTGGTAAGCAAGATGCCAGTAAGCTTAGATGTTAGCTTAGCTTTATCGATTATAACAATGGCATTCTGATTTGTAAGAAATAGACTTTTTGTTCGTTTTGTGTAGATTTGTACTTAGAGGATGTGTACATATGTATGTGTGTATGTGTACATGTGTGTACATGTAAACATGTGCATATGTACATGCATGTATGTGTAGGACGTGTGAATGTGTGCATGTGTGTATGTTTGCTTCTACTCCCCTGTGCTTTGATGAGATATTGATTATTGGTTGAAATTCAGAGATTAAAGATAGAGTCATATATCTCTTTTAGGCCTCTTTCTGTCACTCATCCTTGTTATCTCTGTCGGTTATCTTCTCTTTCCCTCTCTCTCTCTATCTACCTACCTATTTATCTCCTCTCCATTTGACCAATGATTGGCAGGTTTTCCATCGTCTTCCATCCAGTCGTATATTAGCATGTACACCATCAAACAGTGCAGCGGACCTACTCGTAAGTATTCCTGTGGTGTGTCAAATCTGATAATTTTTTATTTTGAAATAAAACAATCAGTGATGTCTTGGTTTTGAGTACATGTACTAGCCTTGATTGCCGTCTCAAACTGTCTGCCTCTTTGTTATAATGATAGTATTTACTGACTGAATGCATGTTGGTCTTTGCTTTCCTTGGGGGCTGCTTTTCCTTTATTTGATCATTGTGCTGTTTCTGCCTGGTTTCATGCAGGCAACTCGTCTACACCTGTCTGGGAAGATCAGCACTGGTGATATGGTGCGCTTCAATGCCTTCCAACGTTCACAGGTATGATAGTTGTTGTTTTATTTATAATTTAATCTATACATACATGATCATCTCTTAGAAGAAATGCTATTTTAGTCTGCTAGTCAATTCTCATTGAATATGTGAGCAAGATTTATAGTAAGTTTTTTTTCTTAATGCTATCATTCTTTCAATTTCTTTGTTTGTGTAGGTGCCATCCATTGATCTTGAACTGTATTGCATGAATGTCGATGATGTTGAAGTGGCTGCTCGATATCGTCTTGTGATTGCGACATGCATGACTGCTGGAATGCTCTATTCTCAGAACCTGCAGCTGGGTCACTTCAGTCACGTTTTTGTGGATGAGGTAGCCCCATGTAGAATAGGTAGTGTTTGGTGCAGTCTGAATGTTAACAAAGAATAATGTAAACTGTGATATCTTGACGATAGTTTAAATTCAACGATTTGCACTTCAACATGTCATTGAAGTTTATGTCGTATTAGCCATCTATATGCCATCCCCACAACTGTGAAATCATTAAACTAAAATATCGTTATGTTGGCTACTTTTGTGAAATCATTTAATATACTGTAATGGTCAGATTCTTGACCAGACGTACACTTTACAGTATGTCATCTGGCTTAGCATGGCTGCCATGTCAACTGTGGCAGACCCAATAGTATGTACAGGCCAAGTCACGATGATGTGATACTGTTGTGACAATGCCATTATGATGTGGTAATGACTAACTACTAATGTTGTGATGATACCATGATGATGAGATGATGTTGTGACAATGTTATGATGATGTGACAATGTTGGGACAATGCCATGATTATGTGATAATGTGATGATGTCATGATGATGGGATAATATTGTGATGTCATTTTTATGTGATAATGGGACAATGTGACAATGTCATAATGTGATAATGTTGTGATGATGCCATGATGATGTGACAATATTGTGATGATGTCATGATGATGTGTTAATGTTGTTATGATGTCATGATGATGCAATAATGTTGTGATGATGTCATCACTTTGTTTTCTTTCAGTGGACAGTTTTCTGTGTTGTGGTGCTGTGTGAAGTGTTGCCAGTTGTTCAATTCGTTGTGTTTGATTCTTTCAGGCAGGGCAAGCCACAGAGCCGGAGTGCATGATTGCACTTGGCCTGTCAGCATGCAAGAGTGGATCGGTGAGTTTACTCACTCAGTGGGAGTAGCTTTTCTTTGCATGGTCTTCTCCTTGAATGCTGCCCTTTCACAGATACACTTTTTCAGTTTATCCTGTCAAAGGGTTTTTCCCTTTAGTTTTGCCTCTCTCATGATGTGTTTCTTCTGATGTTGACTTCAGGCAGTGACAATACTAGCTGGTGATCCATGCCAGCTGGGTCCTGTTCTGCAGTCTCATCTTGCTGCTGATTATGGCCTTCAAACATCTCTGCTTGAACGGATTATCATGCGCCCATTGTATGCCCGTGATGAGGTGCGCTTTGCTGACCATGGCTGCTACGACCCCTTACTGGTAGGTAGCAACCTCTTACCCAAAGAGACAAGGTGTATGTGCATTGATTAATTTTCGTAGTAATGTGTGACCGTTTGATATTAAATGCTACCCTATGGTTTTGAAGGTTGCTTGAGTAGGTCTGGGGAAAGTAATCAACTCTCTATTCTCTGAACATCTAGGCTAGAGTGGTACTGGTTGGGTTATGGCATAAAGTTTCTCATCAATGCAACCAGTTGAAGTTGTTTCTTAGCTCTCAGTTGATTTTATTTTCATTTGCCTGTCTGTCTTTGCTGCTATCACTTTGGCATTTTCTTTCTTGGTCTCTGTCTTCTGTCAGTACATCTCTTCATGTGATTGTTTCTAACTCTCTCATATACACGCACACACTGTCTCTCTGTTTCTCGTTTCTCTCTCTCTCTCTCTCTCTCTCTCTCTCTCTCTCTCTCTCTCTCTCTTTCTCTTTTTGTCTCTGTTCTTGTCCCTCTCTCTTTCCGGGTTTCACAAAGATTGAATCAACAATTTAATTTCTTGGTTGGTGGTCTTTTCTTGAAACCAGCTATGAGAGCAATCTTCTTTCTGGTTTCTGTTTGAGCAACTTTGCATTAAGGGGATAAACATTTTTGATACAAGCTAGCTTAGGGATATTCAGCCTAACAGATCCCAGCACTCTTCATTCCCAAGCACAAAGTGAAGCTCTTGATTTCATTTGTCCTTACTCAGGTTACGAAGCTTGTCCAGAACTACCGCTCTCACCCAGGTATTCTTGAGCTTTACTCACAGCTGTTTTATGATAATGAGCTGGTGGCATGTGCTGATGAAGTGGAACGATCGCGGTTTTGCAGCTGGCCAGGACTGCTGACGCCAGGGTTTCCCTTAATCTTTCATGGAGTGGAGGTAGGCAGTTGATTGTGTCCTTATCACTTTCTCATCTGCTTGCATGTGGTTGGTTTGTCCTTTGAGAAGATGTTCACAGAGAACGGCTGTCATTCATACACCGACCAGGTGTCTCAATTCTGCAATTCCCTAGAGGATCATGTTTGTGAGTGCAAAATGAGAAGAAAGTAGGAACAGGAGAAGTAAAAAACTTAGAAGAAAATGGAGAAGAAGAAAGAGAGGAGGAGGCAGAAGAAGAAGAAGAAGAAGAAGAAGAAGAAGAAGAAGAAGGAGGAGGAGGAGGAGGAGGAGAAAAGTGGGAGAAGATAAGAAAGATACTACTAAGTTGTTAACTTCCAATATTGTAAGAAGGTGCACCTTAAGGAACAAATTCATTTTCATCCTTTGTCTGTCTGTGTTTCTCATAAGGTTTCGTTACAATTTGTAAATGCTTACCCTGCTTTGGGTTTGTTTTTAGTGCTGTTCATCTAGTTTACGTCTCTGTTTTGCCGTACCGTTGTGATTAGGGTGAAGACTTGCGTGAAGGCAACAGTCCATCATGGTTCAACCCAGCTGAAGCAGTTCAGGTATAAGTTTCTCCTATATTTTGTTTATAACTTAAGAAGTCTCACAAACTGCCTGTTTTAGTGTAACTGTTGAAACAGGTTGACGACAAAATCATGTTGCTGCCATATCTGGGCTTACTGCAGAAGTACATTGACTTTAGTGCAGGGGTAATCAATGATGACATCATGTCTGGGTCAGCCCCAATATACTGTATGACAAGTGTGTGTGTGTGTGTGTGTGTGTGTGTGTGTGTGTGTGTGTGTGTGTGTGTGTGTGTGTGTGTGTGTATTGTGTAC
>JAOWAW010156291.1:0-20558 GCA_028565695.1 Nicola tetela | reverse complement strand
TCACATGACATTGAGCAGCATGGTGCATCTATTATCATCATATGGAGGGGTTCACATAACATTGAGGAGCATGGTGTATCTATTATCATCATATGGAGGGGTTCACATGACATTGAGCAGCATGGTGTCTTTACTATCATCATACGGAGGGGTTCACATGACATTGAGCAGCATGGTGCATCTATTATCATCATATGGAGGGGCTCACATGACATTGAGCAGCACGGTGCATCTATTATCATCATATGGAGGGGTTCACATGACATTGAGCAGCATGGTGCATCTATTATCATCATATGGAGGGGTTCACATAACATTGAGGAGCATGGTGCATCTATTATCATCATATGGAGGGGTTCACATGACATTGAACAGCATGGCGTGTCTATTATCATCATACAAAGGGGTTCACATAACATTGAGGAGCATGGTGCATCTATTATCATCATATGGAGGGGTTCACATAACATTGAGCAGCACGGTGCGTCTATTATCATCATACAAAGGGGTTCACATAACATTGAGCAGCATGGTGCCTGTGTTATCATCTATTCGCTTTAGTGCTTAGTTCTGTTTGGCTGTGATGATAAAGGTCAGGGCATATCCAACTAGATCCTGTTAAAGGCGAGACATTTTGCACCTCATATGGCAATGATTGTTTGGGAGCATGTCCACTCTCCTCTGTCTGAACCCATGACTCACTCACACGCTGCTCTAAGCTATGTGGAGGCATTGCCACTGGCCTGGCACTGACTTGACCTCAACAGTTGGCAGCGCCAAAAAACTTGCTGGAAACTCAAAATGTCCCGATGAGACCCTTTCCAAAGGGTTTCTTGCCCTTCAAGACCTATGTTTGATACCAAATTTATCCCAGTGTGAACAGATAGACCAAAAATATAATGAAAAATATGTGCTAAATATAGCAATCAGCCTTGTGGGAGACATCATCTAGACATATCTGCGCATGTATGGTGGCATGGCCAAATAGCAGGAAGTGAATCAGAGTATTCTGATATGTTGGTTCTGAAGTAATGGAGGTGTTTGAACAAAGGCAGGGTAGCTCAATGCACCCTGAATGTGGATCACCATGGTGGTCTTGCCCCTGGGGTCATCAAGAATGACATTGGGGCACATAGCATGGGAAACACATGCAGCTTATGGAATTCACAATGAGTGAAGACGGGGCTCACACCCAATTCATTACAGCACCCAGTCTATAGTCTAGCATTCTGATAGTTAAGGTCCAGAAAATAGTATTGTGTAAGATAAAAATGCATACACCCTTGGACACACTTTCCCGGAATGGCTTTACATGTGAAAATTTACTTATGACAGGTGCATACTTTCATGCATAGTCAATCTCTAAGCTCTTTCATAATAACTGTTTATAAACGCTACTGACGTGAGTAGCCAGTGAGGGGCTAGGTATTTTCTTTTTTCTTGCCATTCTGTGTTAGAATTGTGTCCTTTATTTATTTACTGAGATAATACTCCCTCTTGTCTGGAAAGTGGTCATTGCTTGGGGAAGAAACTGAAGTTTTGTCAAAGGGATGGTGATGGAAAAGCCACAGAACAGAGGCACTTCAAAGGTACTGTGACATTGATGACAGGATTAATGGACTTGCATACTTCATGAAAAGCAAGATGAATAGAAAGAGCAACGGTTTGCTGAACTTCAACAGGCCCCTGATGTAGCCAGCAGACAAAGTGTTTGTCACTGCCTTCCTTTCCTTGGCTCTTTTTTAGTTAAAAAAAGCAATCGGATGTTAAGACAACACCAAAAATATATTGTGTTTCTCATTAGCCAATCGACCCTAACTTCTTCATCTGTGAGGATTTTTCTTTGACTTTAAGGATCATCTGTAAAATCTGTATTGTTTGTGAATCTGTATGGAGGACGAAAGGGGTGGGTGGGTACAGCCTAAATACAGATTGGAAAATACGACTGAAGAAAAGTCAGGATCTAGAGAGCACATGTCTGGGTGTGCTAGTCAGATCTGCCACAGTCCAAAGGCCATTATCAAAGCTGCACTATTGCAATTCTAGGTGAAGTGCTTTGAGCACACTCTGAAGGCATTGGTTCCAAGGTATTTGTGCCAGCTGCTAGCTGGACTCACACATACGTCCATGTGACATGCAGATGTAGGCCAAAGCTATGTCGCAGTAGCTACAAGCACATGCATGCACAATACAGTGACTGCTTATTGTTGTCTTTCCTTCCCCAGTCGCACCCGTCAACATGACTTTCTCACCTACTGAGGTGAAATGCTAGCATGGTAGGTCTAGATCTCTGGCGAGTGTCGGCTTGTCCTTTGTGACTTTTCTATTGTCAGAAAAAATGGCACAGATAACCCTCTTCAGCAAGAAGACCTCTTGTGGATGATTTTTTCCCAGCCTTTGGTTTAAGTATGACCAGTTTGCGGAAGCGTTGTGGCAAGTGAGAAGGCCATTGGACAATCTATCATGGCAAGATAGGTTCTGCATGCATGCAGTGCATGTGTATCTATGTGGTGTGAGCATGTGAACTTTGGGCATTCATCCTATCAGATCATATTTTTTGTGGCTGAATTGAGTGGGTGGGTGGGTGGTTACAAAAAATTGTCCTCAGTACAGATTTAAAAATAATACTGATTTTATGGACGGCCCTTTACGTTCTGTGCTGCGTTGAGCTGCATCATTCGTGTTGATGGCTATGAGGCGCGCACGCCTGTAGATCTATGCTGATATGTCATAGCCATATCTACCATGGTCCATGGTCTATGTCTAGCCATGTACCTTGATCATGATCTACATGTCACAGTATCTAGTTTTCATGATGTTGTATCTGAGTCCAGATCAGTTGACTCACTGACTTGATGTGCACGTCACATCATATCTGGCTAAACGGAGCTGGTGCAAAATGCACGTGTGCGTACTAATTACGTGTGTCCATGCAAGCAACCATTCATTTGCTGCTTTTGTATATGTGCTGGTCTAAATGCAACCCAGGACCAGAATTCTCTGAAGAATTTCAAGGTTGTCTGTCCTTGTATGCCAACATCAGGCACCAGTTGCACGTCAGAAATGGCAAGCAGCAAAGAAGTGACCGTTTGTGGTATCATTTATTCTAGTTACATATACTTGGCAAGGATTGAACATATGCTGTGATTATTTCTCGAGTACACTGCTGTGTTGTACCACATCCTTAAACCCATGGGGCAATGACAAATATTGTGTGTGTGCTTGTGCGTGCCTGCAAGCATGTGTGTCTTGGCTCAGGGAATACTTAGATCATTAAAACGGTGCGCGCAAGATACCCCAAATTTCTCAATACAGAAAATGTTTTTTCCAACTAACTGACCCTTTTTTTCTGGCCATCCAACTGGAAACACAGAATATTTTTGGTGTGACCTAAGGCAATAGATTTCTTTAACTACACTGATACATTATTTCGTGCGATTGTGACATCTAATCATACACTTGCTGGCTGATCTATACTGTAGGTGTTGCCAAAGGGAGGAAGCGAAAAAATGATGACAAAGATGAGGAAGGTATGAACGAAAAGATGTCACCAAGGTTAATGGAGGAATGTACTTGAGTACTTTGGTTGCCTCACATTTATTGTAGACTTTTGAACAAAATGGATGCTGCTTTTGGGCACAGTTCTCTGAGAGTGGACTGGTTTGTTTTCTGTATTTTCTCAGAGACTTCCACAGGGACAGCGAAGCAGAAACATCAAAAACAAGATGTCGAATATGTCGAAAAGAGGCACTTGATGGGTGTGTTGGAGTTGTATGAAACTGATGGCTGTCTAAGTTGAATTGTGTCGGATGAAAGTCACAAAGCTTGCCACATAGCTGGCAGATGGGCCAAGCAGTTTAAACTGAGATTTTCCATTCCAGCTAGGTGCTAGATTGCCGCAGGTTTGAGTACGTTGCTCACAGTACTAGCTGGTGAAAAAGGGAACTTGGATAATGAATGGTAAGGATTCTAATGATATGATTGATCTTGATTTGTTCTTGGGTTCTATTCTATCTTGTCCCTTTTAGATCTGGCTTGTGCACGCAAAGACAAGAAGTGGTTGGAGATAAAACTGAAAAGCCAGGAAGGCACCCTTGGTCTGGAGCATCTAAGAGTTGCTCTGACACTCAGCCAGCTTGCAAATGCTGTAGCCAACCTTGGTGATGCGGAGCAGGCAAAACAGCAGTATGAGCGTGTGCTGCGAATTCAGGAGAAGCATCTTGGACGTGAGGACGCGTGTGTTGCCATCACCTTGAGCAACCTTGCCGAAACACTTCAAGACCTTGGAGGTGATCAAGAAGCAAGATGTTTGTACAAGCGGGCACTGCAGATCACAGAAAAGCAACATGGCACGAAACATGTGAAGGTGGCGGATGCACTCTGCAACCTTGCTGATGTGCACAGCCAGCTGAGGGAGTTTGGTGAGGCTAAATGTTTCTATGAGCGTGCATTGTCTATTGAAGAGTCACACTATGGTCACGAGAGTATGGCAGTAGCTAAAACCCTCGCCTACCTCAGCAATGTAGTGCTTGAGCTTGGTAACCATGGAGAGGCAAGAAGCCTGTGCAAACGTACACTCCATATTGTAGACATTGTGAGCCATGAGGATGATTGTGCAAGGGCCATCATCCTTGGCAGTCTTGCCAATTCTTTTCACAAATTGGGTGATGCAGAGGAAGCAAGCCGTCTCTGTAAGTGTGCGCTGCACATCGAGGAGAAAATCTATGGAAGTGAGCATGCCGAAGTAGCTAAAACGCTAATTGACCTTGGTAGTGCAGTCCAAGATCTTGGCCACGCACAAGAGGCAAAACGCCTGTTTGAGCGTGCAGTGCACATCCTAGAGACACACTACAGTAGCAGACATGTTGAAGTAGCCACTGCACTGAGCTGCTTTGCTGGTGCTATTCTAGACCTCGGGGACGCTAAAAGGGCAAAGAACTTGTATGAACATGCAGTGCAAGTAATGGAAAATGCCCATGGTAAGGAACATGGGACTGTGGCAGAGATCCTGTGCAACTTGGGGAAGGCCGTAGAAGAACTTGGTGACACTCGAGAAGCTGAAACTCTGTTCAAGCGTTCACTCTCTATTGTGGAAAAGTTATATGGGAGGAAGCACCCTGCATATGCAATGACTCTGAATCATCTAGCTGGTGCAATCCATGAACTAGGGGATGCTGGTAAAGCAAAGGGCCTCTTTGAGCGTGCACTTCAAATTGAGGAAAAATGCTTTGGTATTGACCATGTGAATGCTGCAATGACTCTGAGTAATCTGGGCAACATTTCTTTGGACCTCGGTAATGTGCAGGAAGCCCATCGCATGCTGGAACATGCACTACATGTTGTGGAGAAGTACTATGGTAATGACCATGTGAGGGTTGCTGAGATGCTCAACAATCTGGGCAATGTTGTCCTTGAAGAAGGAGATGCTTTGCAGGCAAAGCGTCTTTATGAACGTGCGCTGCAAATTGAGGAGAGGCACTTTGGTAGTGGCCATGTGAAAACTGCAGTGACAACGAGCAACCTTGGCAATGCAGTCCTAAGTCTTGGAGACGCCAAGGGGGCAAAGCACCTGTATGAACAGTCGCTCCGTGTCAAACAAGAGCAGTATGGTTTTGATCATGTAAAAGTTGCCAGCACATTAATCAATGTAGGAAATGCACTCCTAGACCTCGGTGATGCTGCTGAAGCAAAGCGAATGTTTGAGCAAGCGCTGCAAATCAGGCGTGATCACTACGGCAGTGACCATGTAGAAACTGCAAAAGCCCTCAACAATCTAGGCAATTCCGTGTCTGAGCTGGGAGATGTTGTTGAGGCAAAGCGGCTCTACAGATGTTCCCTCCAGATTATAGAAAAAGGCTATGGTAGTGAGCACATCCAAGTAGCTATGGCCCTCAGCAACCTCGGCAATGCTGTTCGGCTGTTGGGGGATGCAAAAGAAGCTAAACATTTGCACGAGCGCTCACTGCAAATGAAGGAAAATTTCTACGGCCATGAACATGTGGAAGTAGCAGCTGAATTGGGCAAGCTTGGCAATGCACTTCAAGACCTTGGTGTGATTCATGAAGCAAAGAGTTTGCATGAGCGTGCATTGAAAATCACAGAGGCTTACTATGGCCCTGAGCGTGTAGAAGTGGCTGCATCTCTCAGTAACCTTGGGACTGCACTCTTAGATGCAGCTGATCCACGAGAATCCAAACGTCTGCTTGAACGCGCACTCAACATTGCACAGATGCACTATGGCAGCAACCACGTGAAGGTGGCAGGGATCCTGGGCAATTTGGGAGCTGCATTTCAAGCCCTTGGACAGTCAAGGAAGGCAAAGGGTCTGTTTGAACATGCGCTACAAATTGAAGAAGCCTACTACAGCAGTGATAATATCGCCTTGGCAGCAACTCTCTGCCGCATTGGCAGTGCAACACTAGAGCTAGGTGATGAGCGAGAAGCTAAGCGTTTGTTCAAGCGAGCTCTGAGCATAAAGGAGAAGCACTATGGGAAGGAACATGTTGAAGTAGCTGTAACACTCACCTATCTAGCCGGAGCCATCAGCAAGCTGGGGGACTTCCATGGTGCCAAGCAGCTGTATGAGCGTGCACTGCATGTTCTGGAGAGTCATTACGGGAGTGACCATGATGAGGTAGCAGTAGCGCTTTGTCACCTTGGCAATGCAGTACAGGATCTAGGAAATGCTGAAGAAGCAAAGCATCTTTACCAGCGGGCGCTGCGGATCCAGGAGAAATGTCATGGTCATGACCACGTAAGAGTTGCTGCAACACTGTGCAACCTTGCCGGTGTGGCTCATGAGCTAGGTGATCCTGAAGAGTCAAAACGTCTTCTTGAACATGTACTGCAAATTAGGGAGAACTACTACGGTAGCAATCATGTTGTAGTGGCTGCGACTCTCAACAACTTAGGCAACTCTCTCCGAGAGCTTGGAGATGCGAAAGAGGCGAAGCGACTACTTCAGCGAGCTGTGTGCCTTCAAGAGCAACACTATGGCACTGAGAATGTAGCGCTGGCTGCAAGCCTCAGTAATCTAGGCAATGCATTAACAGATCTGGGGGATGCTGATGAAGCAAAGCTTCTGTATGAGCGTGCCTTAAGACTGCAGGAATTTCATTACGGTTATGAGCATGTGACTGTGGCTGAAACACTTGACAGTCTTGGCAGTGCAGTGCAAGATCTAGGTGATGCCCAAGAGGCCAAACGGCTGTATGAGCATGCAGTGTACATAAAGGAGAAGTTCTATGGCCGCCAACACTTCAAGCTCATATCATCACTGACAAATCTTGGAAGAGCAGTGGGAACTCTTGGTGATGCAGAAGAAGCAAAGCGTCTCTACAACCGTGCACTCTCCATTGGAGAGAAGCATTATGGCAGCGACCACGTTCAGGTGGCGGGGATCTTAATCAACCTTGGCAATGCCATCTCAGAGCTTGGACATGCCCAAGAAGCTAAATGCCTCTATGAGCGTGCGATGCCCATTATGGAGGAGCATTATGGCAGTGATCATGTCAGAGTTGCAGTAACACTCAACAACATAGGGGATGCTCTAAACGCACTTGGTGATTCACAGGCTGCAAAAGTTTCCTTTGAACGAGCCCTTAGTATCAGTGAAAAACACTATGGTATCAATCATGCAACTAATGCAGCAATTCTGGTAAACCTTGGCAATTCTGCTCGCGAGATAGGAGATGCCCAGGAAGCTAAACGGTTCTTCCAGCGCGCACTTCACATTGAGGAAAAGATCCATGGAAGCAATCACGTTTCAGTGGCTGATACATTGTCTCATCTAGGCACAGCTTATCAAAATTTGGGAGAAGCACAAGAAGCAAAACGGGTTTTCAAGCGTGCCCTTCACATTCAGGAGAGACACTATGGTACAAAGCATGTCTCTGTCGCTATCACCCTCACCAATCTTGGCAGTGCAATGCAAGAGCTGGGAGAAGCGCAGGAGGCAAAGCGCTGCTATGAACGCGCCCTGCAAATTGAGGAGAATCACTATGGCAACAATCATGTAAGAGTCGCTCTAACCGTCAACAATCTTGCCAATGCTCTGCAGGACATGGGAGATGCACACCAAGCAAAACACCTTTACAAGCAAGCACTGACGATTTATGAGCACTTTTATGGCTTTGATCATGTAAAAGTTGCACTGGTCCTAAACAACCTGGGTGTGGCCATTCAAAATCTTGGGGAATCTGAAGAAGCCAAGCTGCTGTTTGAGCGCGCCCTATGCATCCAGGAAAAATACTATGGAAGCAATCATGTGGAGTTGTCGTCAACGCTGAGTAATCTGGGCATTGCTGTGAATGACCTTGGAGATCCATTAGCAGCAAAACGTTTGCACGAGCGCTCACTGAGCATCAAGGAAATGCATTACGGTCATGAGCACACGGAAGTAGCATCAGCACTCAACAATCTAGGCAACACAGTACGGGATCTTGGGCAAGCCCAGAAAGCGAAGCTTGTGTTTGAGCGTGCTTTGAGCATTAGAGAGAAGTGCTACAGCAGTGATCATGTTGAAGTGGCAGCCACTCTGTGCTTTCTTGGTGGTGCTGTGCATGACCTTGGAGACTTCAAAGTAGCAAAGCAGCTGCTTGAGAGAGCGCTTCGCATAGAAGAAGCCTACTACGGATCTGAGCATGTAGAAGTGGCAGGAACGCTCAGCTGCCTTGCCCAAGCAGTCCAAGCCCTTGGCAACTACAAAGAATCAAAGCGTCTGTGTGAGCGCTCATTGCGACTCAAGGAGAAGCAATATGGTACCCAACATGAGGATGTAGCAGCTACTCTCACCCAACTTGGCAGCACTGTTTGTGATCTCGGTGATGCGCAGCAAGCAAAGAGTTTGCACAAGCGTGCTCTAGACATCCAGCGGAAACACTTTGCTAGGGATCACTCTGTGATGGCAGAAACACTGAGGAATATGGGTGATGCACTGTCAAATCTGGGAGATGCCCAGGAAGCAAAATGCCATTATGAGAGGGCACTGCACATTCAAGAAAAATACTATGGCAACGAGCATCCTAGAGTTGGAATCACACTCACTTGTCTAAGTAGCTCAGTTCTTTTTCTAGGGAATGTGCAAGCAGCAAAAGACCTCGCTGAGCGCGCTCTGCTCATAACGGAGAACTATTATGGGAATGATCACCCTGAAGTAGCAAAGACCTTGGGGTGTCTTGGCAGTGCAGTAGCATCCCTTGGGGATCACAGGCAAGCAGAGCAGCTCTATGAGCGTGCGGTTCACATTCAGGAGAAGTTCTATGGCAGTGATCATGTCCAAGTGGCATCAACACTCAGCCTTCTAGCTGATGCTGTTCGAGTACGTGGCGACGCAGCACAAGCAAAACGCTTGTGTGAGCGTTCGCTGTGCATCCAGGAAAGCTACTATGGTACTGAGCACATACAAGCTGCCATGCCGCTCATCCACCTGGCCAATGCCATTCAGGACCTTGGGGATGCTCGGGAAGCAAAGCGATTGTTTGAACGGGCTATGAAGATCGTAATGAAGCACTTTGGTTGTGACCATGTGAAAGTTGCAGTAGTCCGTGATGGCCTTGGCAGTGCAATGCTCAATCTTGGCAACAGTCAAGAAGCAAAGTGTTTGTTTGAGAATTCGCTGAAAGTGAAGACAAACTATTATGGTGGCAATCACCCTCATGTTGCCTTGACCATGAGCCATCTAGGTGATGCATTCAGAGCTCTTGGAAATGCAGAAGAAGCTCATCGTTTGTGCAAGCATGCACTGCAGATTAAGGAGCCCTTCTACAATGCTGAGCATGTTCAAGTGGCATCAACCCTATGCAGTCTAGGCAATGCTCTTCTAGACTTAGGCAAGATTCCAGATGGAAGGGATCTTCTGAAGCGTGCATTAGGCATTAATGAGAAATGCTACGGAAATGAACATGTACAAGTTGGAATGACCCTTTGTTACCTTGGTAAAGCAGTTCATCTCTTTGGTGATGCTGAAGAAGCAAAGAAATTGTATCAACGAGCTCTGTGTATAATGGAGACGCATCTAGGCTATCACCATGTGAAGGTGGCGAACACACTAAGTCATCTTGGTGGTGTAGTTATGGCCCTTGGCAATGTCCGGGAAGGGAAGCGACTGTGCGAGCGTGCCCTTCACATCCAGGAGAACCATTACCCCCATGGTGACCGCATTGAATTGGCAATCACCCTGAGGAGCCTTGCTGAAGCAGCCGAAAAACTTGGGGATTCCTGTGAGTCAAAACGACTTTGCAAACGAGCTCAGAAGATTGAAGAGAAACATCACTGCTAGAATAGTAAAGTTGTCACGACAACTGTTGGGAGGTGATGCCCTTAGAGACAACTGCAATTTTTTTGTCTTTTTCTTGGAGAGCCAACTGCAATAGTGGTAGCGTAGTCAAACTGAAACTTCCCTGACCAGCAGGGTTACCAAATCTGGCATAAGTTTGTTTTTGTTCAAGTTCACTGGGGATCTTCTTGAGAATCAGGAAATTTTCTGAAACTGTATATAAACGTCTTCTGTACTCAGTAGCAATGCATTAGCACTGCACTTTACTGCTCAGGCTGATGTCCCCACCATCCACATTCATTGCAATTCAAAGGTCAAACAGTACATGTACTTCTCTGAATCAAAATGGTGCCTGGCAGCTGTTAAGGGTAAGAGGTCTTATCCTCTATGTGCCTTTTAATGACAAGTGTGTGCTTCTAAGCAGTCACCAATCAGACCTAAAAAAATCTCTATTTAGGAGTTCTGTCCTCTCAAGTGAACCCAACGCTGTATCTTCAAGTCTCAAAACTGGCTCTTGTGATGATCAAGTTTCGTGTGCAGATTGTGGGTTGTTCATTGCAGTGTACACAATGTGGTCGACAAGTTTCTCTATTGTGTGTTGCCTTCTGAACAGCACCAGATATGCAAGGACACCAATGCTTCTGAAGAGAAAGTTGTCCCTTAACAAAATGGACAAGATTATACAAATAGATCAACATGGCAAGGTTTTCTGTCGTCTCCGTGGCTGCAGTCTACAGGATTCTCATGTGATGAACTGGCCCTGTCCATCAACCTTTTGCTACAAACATGCCTTGCAGAATGGCCTACATAGCTGACTTGCAAGCTTCAGGAAAATCACGTTTATCTGTACACTTCAAAGCAAGTTTCAGTTTTCAAGCAAGTCCGTGTTAAAACCGAAGTATCCAGTAGACCAACCTCGGGTTCACTGTCATTGAGGAAGACATGTACAGATTTTGTTGTAGTCTGTACAATAGCTAGCTGAGGTGCTGAAGAAGCCCATTTGAGGAGCACATGAGCACCAGCAGTAACGTCCCTGACAAAGCCGAAGCAAAATTGTGATGAGATTTCATTGACGATTCATGGCAGAATGTCATATTTGATGTATAGTGGCATAGGACTCCTCCTGTTAGTATGCAAGGCTGAGTTGGTTTCTGATTTCTTTTATTCAATGAGGCAACAACAGAAAGTAACAAAGAAGTACATCACTTCATCAACCATCTGATCTGAATGAGATAAACATGCAAGCATTTCGAAGACACGCCATTCCGGTGCTCAATGTTGTTTTGTCAAACAACTAAAAATGTCACTACAAATCACGCAAGTTTGCGCATGATGGCACATGGATGCACTCATGGATTATTAAGTGACTGCATGATGTTACTACATACCTCCTGTTTGGCTGCCATGACAGCATCCACAGTTGGACTCCGCTTGCTGCCAACTGCTATGCCCTCTGCCTCCTCACCAAGTCTCCAATCTCTGCTTCCCTCTCTCTCTATGATGCAGCTTTGCTTTATGACATCGGATGGGATGTGCTGAGCATTCAGCGAAGGAAACACTCAGACTAGTACCTGTCAACCACTGGCCTGTATTGTGTGGAATCTGAGATGTTTCATAACAAACCTTCCCAATCACCTTGTATCTGTATTGATGAGTTGAGGAAAGACTGCAGTGATGTAATATCCAGCTGGTGCCTCTACCTGCCCATACACCCAGGACTACGAGTCAATCATTCTCCCCATCAGTGAAGAGCTCACAGCTGGTGCTCACTATCCTCAATTGCGAATGTTGCATCATAATTACAAACTCTCTTTGCTGAGATGTCTCTTCTCTGGGCATACTGTATGAATTCCAGAAGCAACATGTGTACTGTAAGTTGCCAATGAAGAACATATGGTGCAGCCAGCAGGTCTCACACATCATCTGTGGATAATAGGGCATTCACTGCTGCTGACATCTATAGGCAATGTGCATGAACAAGTACTGGTCTTCACTCAACACTATGCTAAGTATATAGGAATACACCGGTCCTCTTTCACCTTGTGCATCGTCAGCAAGCTGTGAATTAGCTCTGAGGAATGGTGAGTGTTACTATCAAGACATGTTTTCTTACTCAGAGTTGGAGTGTCCTTAATTTGCTCTCATTTCTTGTCAGTTAGTTTTAGCATTGAGCCACCTCTGTTCATCTCACTTGTGCATGTCTTTTTTCTCCCTCCTCTCTTTGGAATCTAGAGAAGTCTATGGATAATTCAATACCATTTACTTTTTCCTGACGGTTGAAAACACCTGTTTCCATGCATTGAACTCAGACTGATAAGTGCTTTTACCAGGTTGTATATGTGAGTGTGCATGTCTGATTGAGCACATGATACCATTTTTAGAGGAGATGTTTTCATGCTACTTTGTTGTTTCCTGTTGATAGTTTGTCCTCTTGAATATCTCTAATGGACTTTGCTGTTGATGCCTCCCTTCCCTAGACTAGCTTCTTCTGCTGTTATCTGCTGAATCATTTCCTTTCATTTAACTTAACCTAAGCATTTTCTCATTCTCTCTTGATTTCATTTTCTCTCTTTTCTGCTCACTCTGCTTTTACTTCTCTCTGTCCTACTCTTTGTCTTGTTCTCTGTCCTTTCCACTGTCTTTCTTTCGTAATAAATCACCTGATCCTGTCTTTCTCTCTTATTCTTTCTGTTTCTGTCTGTATTACTCTGCCCTGGCTGCCTCATTTCTCTCTTTCTATGTCTGACTTCTGTTATCCACCCCTCTCTTTTCACCTCTGTTTTTCATTCCTTTTTCTCCTCTGTCTCTCTTATACACTTTCATTATCACTCTGTTTTCGATCAATTTCCCTCTCTTGGTCTTTTTATAAAGCCTCTTTTCTCCCAGCATCCTCCTCTTTCACACTTACCAACCTCATTTTCTGCCCCTTTCTCTATAACTATTGCTTCTTCTCCTTCCATCAGCTAAAGTATCTCCCTTCCTCCTTTTTTTCTCAATATTTCTTTCTGTAGACCGGATGTCTGTCTGTTTTTGCATCTCCCCAGTCCTCTCTGATGTTGTGTTCTTTTCTCCATCACTGTATTTGCCTTGCCTTGTCTTCAATTCTGATACCATGCAGTTACTCTAGGTGTTATAAATGACCACATATGTGTTACTGGCCAAGTAACCCCGCTGACCACTGGCCAGGTCAGAGGTTATGCTCAACGGTACTTTGGCCATACCTATATTCCTTGAGTGGAACTTTCTGCGATGCTATATGCACTATAAAGTATTAGGGTCTATGTCACCAAGGTTAAGTTAAGCTGTACAGAAACCTGTCACTGATTTGGAGGCAACTTGGCACTGAGGTAGTTGGCAGCAAGTTAATGATTGCCATGGGCACATGGGTTAGGTTGTGACTCAAAGGCTTTACCTACTTTTACAATGGTTCCAGGAAATCCTCACTGGAGGGGCTGGAAGAAACATGGAGTGATGACTCAAATTCTCAACTCAGGGTGTTATGGATTCTGAGTATATCTTCTAAACATGTTTTTTTTGTCTTCATTTGTCTGGTATGCAGGACAAGGGTCATTAAATCCATGTGAAGATTATCGTTAGCCAGTAAGCTCAGACTAGCAGTGGGTTAATATGCTCATACCTAAATATCACCATCCTGTTCTTCAAATGTGGCGCTGATATCATTTGGTGCACGTCCTAGAGTTGGAGGGCTAAGTAAGCTGAATGATATTAGAGCAGATTATGTGTGAAATGTGTGAAGTAATAACCAGTGGTTTGTGTTGTTTGAATCATGCTTTCACAAAACGTAAGAACTGTATAGTATCCACAGCTCACAGTCAGATGTATAATGTACAGATCTACACGTTCTACATGTAACCATTCTCTTCACAGCTGTGCTTAGGTTTCATGTGAGATTGTATCACAATGGAATTTTTCTCCTGTTTTAGAGCTGGAGTTACGAAGCTTGCCATATGCACAACTGGGCTAGTTGATCATGATCTCAGCTGAGGACTTGGTCGCCACAGATTTGAGTCTACAAGTACTGCAGGCCATTGAAGTGGAAAATATTGTGAGGGCATGTTACTCTTTGTTCTTGTTTTCTATTGAACACACCACAGATGTGTGTTTACTGCATGGCCCGGTCTGTAATTGTCTTTTTGTTGCTGTGCAACAGTCTGCAGTTGTGTAATAGTTGCATAAGCTGCCATGCGGGAAAAAGGGTCTCACGGCTTATGGTCAGATTGTGAGAAAATGGAATCTGAACACATCACACAAGGTAGTGGCGAAAAAACTTATTGCAGCTCAACCATTAGAAGGTAGTTTTGTATATAAATGAGACGTTAGTGGATCTCTAGTTCTTTCAGCAAAATTCATGCACTCATGCTCCTATGTCAACAGTTACTTCCTGTATGTGTACATGGCTGGTTATCATTGTAATTATATTGATGTTCATTCTTACACTGTGTGCTGGTGATGCTGTGGGAAACAAGTACATTTTATCTGAACTGAACTAGTGTCTGTATCTATCCAGAAAGAGTCATGCAAGGAGAATAAGATCATCAGTTTTCTTTTGATCCAATTAGTTCAACAAGCAAAGTGGTTATTGTGCATGTACTCATGATTACTGCAGTGGTGAATAGCTTTATATATTCAGTCACTAGGTAGTGTGTACTTGTTTGACTAGGCCTCGTTCCTTACCCACTCACCAAGTCATATTGCTCCTCTTGCACAACTGTTCAGTCGTGTCTGTAATTCTTGCTCAGTGTGTGATTGTGCACATATTCTAGATTTTGGTTTATTGTTCAGACTGTATGAGTGCATGTGACGATAAGCGTTTTTCCTGTTGATCCAATTATCCTTCATCGATCTCTGATTTTCTCTTTCTGTTCTGGCCTTTATCGTCTCAGACTGTGAGGCTGTATTTCCAGAAACTTCTGGTGGAACTCAGAATGTGCTTCGCATCCAATATCATGCAAGACCTTACTATGCCATGACTACTGATATGAAACTGTATCTGCAGCCCTGTATGTGCAGCATGACTGTTGATGGAGTTTTTCACTGAGTCGTCTTTCTGGCCTTTCTCTGTTTTACACTCATGTGTATTTTACAGTAATTGGCCGCCTATCCACATGTGCTTTGGCAACCCTTCACTGCATAATCTCTGCCAGATAGAGGAACGAATCATTTGTGGAATTATATAAGGATTCTACACATCTATACATCCTATTCAGGGATAAAAAAAAATATAGAGCTCAGCTGATATAAATGCAAAAATCAATGTATGATATTCTGTTCTATTTACACACATCTACATGTACCTTGTGCTGCTTCTCACTGCGTTTCTATGCATCCAAGAGGTAATTGACAATTTTCAAAACTTTGACCTATATTACCGGTTTTACCGGTTATGTTATAAATTTCACTTGTACAGGTACAGGCTTCCTTTGTTGATATCATGCACAACTCTGAGGAATGTGCTCTTTTGCTTTCTTGTATGATAAGGGTTCAGAACATATGCTAACTACTGCAATGTCTTTTATGCTTCTTATTCTCAACGTTGTTTGATCTCTTTCCCTTTCTCTGCCTTTATTTTCCTCCTTTATCATCTTTTTCTTGCTCTCCAGTCTCTTGACTTTGTTGTCTTTGAACTGCCTGAGTCTTGTTATTGGAGAGAGTATCAAGCTGTGATAATGATGTGGCTTCTACATGCTTTAATGACTGACTTTGCTGTTGATCATGATCTTATTCCCGTAATAAACAGTGCTCATTTTATAAACCCAATCTGTTAATTAAAAGATGCATGCACACTGTAGAGTTCATTGTCACATTGGCATGCGAATATCATTGCCTGAAGCAGAAGTCACACCTAATGAAATTGTTCAGCAACTGTCCATGTGGGAAAAATTATATACATGTATTATACAGCTCTCTCTCTCTCTCTCTCTATCTCTCTCTCTCTCTCTCTCTCTCTCTCTCTCTCTCTCTCTGAATTTATCTCTCTCAATCTTTGCTCTTTCAAGTGTCTTCTTTGGACATCTCTGCGTTTTACTATGACCAGAGGGGCATACGGAAACGTGTAAATGAGAACATGTTCACATTCTTTTTTTTGTTTACCTTCTAGCTGCTCCAGAGACCCAGGCATACCCTTCAATTCTTTCATACATGTATGTATAGGCATTGTATATTGCTTCACAAAATTAGACAATCGCAAACACTCCACTTTCTAATTGCGTTACATGTCCTTGCAATTGCTGTTTCATCTCTAACTGCCACCACCCAAAGAGGCTTCTGAATTATTTTATTGTTCTTGGTATCACTGTGTATGTGTTATCCATTTACCTGTCTCCCCACCGTCTTTGCATATCCGGCCTATCATGATCACACACAAAAATACACGTCCTTATCATTCCTTCAAGTATTTTTGCTCCTCTCTCTTCAGGAGAGTAGTGAAATATATATTCTCTACTTTTTCTACAATCCTGAGAAAACAAATAATAAATTATGTGAATTGAATGTATGAAGCTAGTTGTTCAAATTAGACAATCGCAAACACTCCACTTTCTAATTGCGTTACATGTCCTTGCAATTGCTGTTTCATCTCTAACTGCCACCACCCAAAGAGGCTTCTGAATTATTTTATTGTTCTTGGTATCACTGTGTATGTGTTATCCATTTACCTGTCTCCCCACCGTCTTTGCATATCCGGCCTATCATGATCACACACAAAAATACACGTCCTTATCATTCCTTCAAGTATTTTTGCTCCTCTCTCTTCAGGAGAGTAGTGAAATATATATTCTCTACTTTTTCTACAATCCTGAGAAAACAAATAATAAATTATGTGAATTGAATGTATGAAGCTAGTTGTTCAAGTATTATGTATAAAGGCTCCTTTAACTCCTGAGAAAGAAGTTATTCATTGAAAATTCACAGGGCACATTATGCCCCCTAGATCTATGACTAGGAAATTTGGCTTTCATGCGTTAAATTAAAAGTCATTAAATATTCTTTCTTTCTTTTTTCAAAAGTTATGCCTACAATTTTGTTTTCCATTTTTTTTATTTCTCTAGTGTGACTCTCATTTGGGATGAATTCCATTTCAAATATTTCCCATTTTCATTCATTGTTTCAGCACATAAATTCATTGTTTAGCACAGCTGCTTCTTGGTGTTTCTGTCAGCTGAAAAAGCAGCAGAAAATTGTGATGTACTTTTATCAGCCTGCATGGTATGGTCAGAGAATTGTGAATGAAAACGACTGCTGATTTCTGGTGTATGATCGTAATTTCCCCTTGGTGCTTCTTGGGCTTAGCTGTATGTTTTACAGTGGTCTTTTCTTTTCTGTTTCTTTTTCTCTGAAATAGGAGAATCAATTCTGAGTCATCACAACTTCAACTTCAACAGAAAGTTCAAGTTTATCAGTTTTAGCTGGTATTTTAGGGGCTGCTATAAGTCATAACATTTCTGTTTAATTTCTAACTCACATCATCTGGACAGTTCTGTTGTGCCTGCACATGTATGAATGGTGATAAGTCTCACTGATGTATTAGTAGCATAAGATGATCTCTCTCTCTCTCTCTCTCTCTCTCTCTCAAAGATTAACTATTCATTGTGAGACTCCTCCAAAGTGTGTCAGTCATGGGTAATTTGTTGTCAGTGTTTGAGCGTACATCAAGTTTGCAATAAACATTGGCCAATGCATGATTAGGATCAGTCTGCTGTGGTGCGGAAAGAAATGGCTCAGTTGCTGATGGCCTAGTACTGTTGCATGGCACATTTCTGTCTGTGATATTTGTGGCTATGGAATTTAAAGCTCTTTTGCAGCTCACAGTTCTGGTCACAAAGCATAAACAGACTAAGATAGACATGGAAACAGATGGCCTAAAAATTAGCAATAATGCAGGGCCCCTCTTTCCTCAGTTTGAATACCACCATGTCTAGCACCGGTAGATCACCCATCAGTTATCTAGTAAACTGCTGAATGTCATCCAATTTCAAATTGTTGGAAAACAGCAGAGTCCAACTGGCCTATCACTTACATGAAGCTCCCACACTGAAGATTACCATGGTAACAGGATTGATTTTACAGCTTCATTCATAGAATCATACAGTATGCTGACATACACTTGAATGCACAACTAATCTCTGAATATCTAATAAATTATGAAACTCTCTACTCAGATTGCCTGGTGTTTCGCACCCTGGTTTATTATATAGCTACACAACTAGCAAGAGCAACAGCTGTCGTAATCAGTCCGAGAAAACTGAGACGCGCGCCTCGGCCAAAGCACTCTGGCACTTTTCATACAAGCAGTGCTCGCGATCATGTGACGAGTGATCAAGTTATGCACTCGAGCACCACCAAGTCATGAGTCTGCCTCTCTCAGCGGCGATCGGAGCTATGCATGCAGACATTGTGCTAGCACATTGAATCGGCGTCGGCGGTCGACATGAGGGGAAAGGAGCTCATGCTAGCGAGTTGCAGTTGCAATTCAGACCGTTATGTCGGTCTGCTTCAGCTGCAGGATTGTCAAAGGATGCCCTTGGGAGATTCGGAGACTTGCAAGTCAGTCCTTCTGACAGGCGTTTTGGCTTGTGACAAATCTCTCAGGCAACGAAAACGTTGGACCAAAGTCCCATTTACTCCCATACATTTCACAAGTGAGCAATATTCCGTGACATTTCATCCTTTAAGTAGGCAATAATATGCACAATATGGCCTCCTTTTTTTAGAAATCAGAACCAAAGTACGAGTAGAGTTCAACTGCACTCTGTCATACGTTGTCAACTTCGAACGCAAGAGAAAACTTTGAACAAAAGGAAAGAAATGCAAGGAAAAATTTGTGAAGAAAAAAATGCAGTCTAGCAGAGAACTCGAAGCGAGACCGCTCGAGCGAAAGCCGAGCTCCTAACGACTGCGCCACCCGGGACTGCTTGCCAAGAGTCGGTGACAAGTGACTCAAGACCACTTGCAACCTGCGTCATCGGGTTGTCGCGTGCTTTCTTTTGGTTGTGGGCTTTTCGAAAACGACGAGAAAGGGCTCTGAGATGGCCTCTTAGCTAATCTACTGGGATAAACATCTTATTACCCTCGTCCTCGGAAATACCGGCCGAATATTTCCCTCGTCATATTGACCTCGGCTGCGCCTCGGTCAATATATAGGCTCGGGCAAATATAAGCCGGTATTTCCCCGGTCTCAGGTAATCATGTATACTTACTGCCGTCGTCAGGCCCGTAGGGGCTGAGGAAGGCTCCACAGACGATTAATTCGTGTGCGTGCGTGCGTGTGTGCGTGCGTGCGTGCGCGAGCGCGCGCGTGTGTGTATCCGTGTGCGTGTCCGTCACGCTACAACCGTTACTAGCCAGCGCACGCTAATCGCGTCTTTTTTTCCCGATCAAAATGAATGGTAGGATGGCGTACATGCTTCAACCGAGCCATGCAGAGCAACTGCATGCTGTGGCTGTTTGTAATGTGTGCCATGAACCGAGGTCTATCTTTCTAAATACATCGCCAGAGAAAAACCTTTCCGAAGCCGTGTGAAAAAAGGGAAGAGGAACAAATTCTAGACGCTAGCTGAGCCTCTGAGTGGCCGACTCTCCCTGATTTGTTGTGTACCACCCTACGCCCTGGTCAAGCATGTTCCTTTGCTTAACCGGATAACCGGATACCGTAGCAAAATCAAACTAAGCCTAACCTCTGCCCAGGCCGACTCTCCCCAATTCGTTTGCCTATCGATCGGCTGTTCCAACTTTTTCAAGTTCGGAACTCCAACAACTGTCGCAACTGACGAAAGGTTCAAGTTAACAGACTTGCTACCCTCCGCCTTAGCTATTCCCCCGGCCTGGCTTATAAGAGTCCTCTGGTGGCTATGTTTTGTGTTGGCGTTTAACTTCGATCATTAGGTTGAAATTGTTTTTCTCTGAGATCGATAGCGATTGGGAGTCTCGGGCCCACCACTGATTGGATTGCAACTGTTGCGGTGAGCTCTGAACTTTTAACGGAAAGGGCCACATGACTCATGCAGTTGAATGCATGCACTGCAGGTGGATTTGGTTTCGCCAAGCTGCAACATTTCCAGCATGCCGACACTGCACTTCGTGCACTTAGATCTAGGTTTGTTTTAGTCGCGTCTTCAAGATCTGCGTGGTAGACTGCATGATGAGCATGAGCTCAAAGAACTCTGTCGCTGTAAACACATTTACAACCCCGTTTTATTATTATTATTATTATTATTATTATTATTATTATTATTATTATTATTATTATTATTATTATTATTATTAT
>JAOWAW010156068.1:1730-23760 GCA_028565695.1 Nicola tetela | reverse complement strand
TCTCTCTCTCTCTCTCTCTCTCTCTCTCTCTTTCTCTTTCTCTCTCTCTCTCTCTGAGTCCCTCGCTCTGCCATGTCTCTAGTTCTGTTTTGTGTCTATTCTGAGCCTAATGAGTACCATGTGGGGACATGACCTTTGAAAACTGTTGTCTAACTTGTGAACTGTTGTCTATCCCGTATATTTGCACACTTTTCAGTTGTCTCAGTGGGATACACCCACTGGGCATGAAAAATGTGGTCTTGGCAATTTTGACCTATTGGGCGTGCATAGTGAAGAATGGTGTACACGCACACGTGGTGGTACAAGTATTAGATACATGCATACAGTGTCGCGAGGTCTTAGCATTTATAGTGTGGGGAGGTGCAAGTGCTGCCCAAGGCGCAGCCAGTATTAGATATACAACAATGTGGCAAGGTAGGGGTTGTACCCATGTTTACCTACACCGCAATGGTGTTCATTGCTCCCTGGACGCCCCATACAATGAACCATTTCGTGCACTTTCCTGTTCAGATAAATACATGCGACTTGACCTTGGTGGCAGCACAAGAATTGTTTCTGTCCACAGAGTGAAACCTGCTCACATCGAGCCACCATACATCTCCACATCCGTTTTCACCGCTGACAACCTCATCAACTCCTCCTTTTCCCATCCCATGAAGTCCAAAAGTGGCAGTATTAATGGGAACATGTAACTTTCCTTCAACTTGTGTGTGTTTAATTCTGTTATTTCCTCCTTCTTTTCTGGTTTTTTGTTTTGTTTTGTTTTGTTTTATTTTGGAAAGGGGGTACAGGTCTGTTCTCATTAGTATGTACCCTGGTAGTATGTAATTTCCAATAGTACGTACAAAATTTCTTTGTCTGTTCCAAAAGTGTATTTGAACACATACTTAACCGTTTTCAATAGTATGCAATTTCAATAGTACGACATCCGGTCATGGTCCAAAGTGAGGGCAGTTTCTGATACAATGTAGTCCAGCAATCGCGCTGGGCCAGATGTACCTCCTAGTATGTCTCAAAAAAATGCGAAATCTTTGCAGCTTCGTAGATGTAGATGACTGCTGTAGCATGTGTAGGCTAGACAAGCAGAAGATTGACGGATGCCTCCTGGGCGTAAAAGATGCGAGCTAAGTACAGTCATAGGCTGTCATAGGCTAGGCTCAACAGCAAGGTGCCACACCTGATCTAGCTCAAGCCCACGGCAGTCTAGACTCTTTCTCCACGTACTCACACATGGCCGCTACAACCGGCTGCAACATGTACAATGTCAACTGCTGCAACATCTACAATGTCAACAGCTGCAACATGTCACAAAGTCTTAGCAAAGTCATATGTGCTGTACAATACTGCACCAAAAATTGATTGAAGGTTACCTGAACGGCTGGTTGGAACAGCTTTGTGATTCTCAGGTCAGTTAAAGCAAAGACCAGGGCACTTGGCAGTAACACCGCATCAGCCCTCCTCTCGTTCATTGACTTCAGTGAAGTTGCAGCCCTCCCACTTGTCCAGTGGGAGAGATCCGATCTGCTCAATGAAAAAGAAGCAAAAAAGGTTCGTGCTGTTTGACAGCAATGATAGTAATGATGATTCCACTGCACTCATTTGCTCCAAGTTGCGCCTGTACAACAGAATGGTCTTTCAGCATGTTCTGATGCCCAACTTTTCACAGTTTCGTCTTGATGACAGGAATGGCAGTAGTGCGTGTACAATGATTGCCACTGCTGTGTGTGCTGATGTCACAAATGGTTGCCTACCTTTGGATACTGCTGCTTCCTGAGAATTTGATTCTTCCACCACAAGCGCTGCTGTCTGCACTCATCACTGCCACACAGGTAGGAAATTGCTGCTATGACAAGAGGGCAGGGAAATTCGGCCTGCTAGCTGCTCATACAGCACTGGAGCTGCAGCCGGAGCTTCACCTTGAGATCAAGAGAGGCTGCGACCTCAACATCAGCTGTAGCCAAACCTGCACAGATGTGATCACAAAGCTGATTGCCCAAGGAGAAGACACAGACAAAGCTCATGGACGGCATTGGCAAGCTGGAATGCTAGTCCAGAGCCCTTACACAATTGTGCTGGCCATCTGTTCAACGTCACCATCAGCTGCTCTGTTTGACAGCCATAAGCCGCTTGTCGCTGTTGCTGGACTGCTTGCAGGTGTTGCAGGCATTTTGTCCTCTGTAGTCCACTTTTTTGAAGACCTGATGTTAACTCCTCTGAAGGATGCAGAGCTTTGCATGGTGCAATCAGCTAGCATTTAAACTGTCTTTACCATGCCTCCATCCTCCATCTGTTCCTGCTCCATTTCTCCACATCTTCATGTACATTAAAGCAGTCGTTATCCCTTAAGTTAACCATGAGAACTGTGTGCAACTTTTTCAGAGGCTTTGATCAAACCATAAATGCAGTACATAAAGACATCAGGCATTTGCAAGTTAGTCTATGATGTTACATTAGCATCAAAATCCACTTTGGGCTTTCTTTGCACACATGTACAATTTTGCTGTAGAGCCTGAGTGTACATCTACAATAACAGTGTGATGACTATGTATATATATTGTGCACACTTATCAGACTGCAGTGAAAACCTAATTCAAGCATCGTTTATGATGTGAAAGGGGATTTTTTACTACAAAGGCATTCGTTGGTATACTGGTTGTGATGGGACTCAACTGCTTACCACCTATCAAATCATACTGGTCAAAGAAATATCCATGTCTTAGGAATGACTACATTGCAATGGTCATGTCAAGGAACCGATTTGAAGAGATACTTCATTTTTTTGCACCTTGCAGATCCAAACGGAAATTATGCAGGCTGATGTCTGGGAAAAATTGAACACTTCATTCACCTCTTGAACGAAGCACTTAGCGCCGCATAGAACCTTGGCAGAGGTTTGTCGATAGATGAAACCTTGATCCCATGCAAAGAATGATCAGTTTGAAGCAGTACATCAAAAACAAACCGCACAAATGGGGTGTCAAGCTATGGGTGCCGGCGTGAAGTTCGACTGGATATGTGTGGCACTTCAATGTGTATGCCAGAAAACAGGGCAATGCAACTGAGCACAGACAAGGCTATAATGTTGTGATGAAACTCATGAGTTGCTTGTTTTACAAGTCCCACAGACTTTTTGTAAATAACTTTTACACCAGTGCGCAGCTGTTTGTGGAATTGTTCATTCGTGGCATGCATGCTGTTGGCACAATCTGTAAGAATAGAAAGCTATTTGCCAAAAGAAGTTGTCCAGGACACCAATATGAAACAGATGAAATGAGGAGACATCTTGTTTCGAAGGAGCCACTTCCTCCTCTGTGTGACATGGAAGGACACTTGGGATGTCACACTGCTCTCAACTTGTCACTCAGCGACTGGCAACACCACTGTCACTCGTCATGCAAAGGAGGACAGTGCCCATGTGATACTTGAAGTCCCCATTACGCCAGCAATCATGGACTACAAAAAGTACATGGGAGGAGTGGACAAGAATGACCAGTTTTGCATACTATACAGTAAAAGGGAAAAAAAAGTGGTGGAAGGTGATTTTTTCCGATGTATCGACATTTGTATCGCTAATGCATGGGTTATGTACCAGCACTTGCCTGTCCATCAACCAGTTGAGCAGCTTGAGTTTTGACTGCAGCTTGTGCAGGAGCTTATGGGAGACTCCACCAGCAGGAAGAGAACAGGCAGGCGATCAGATGAGCAGAGGCTCTTGGGCAAGCACTTTCTTACAAAAGAAATGCGCTGCCTACGGGCGTACATATAAAACCAAGACCACACGGCGACTGTGAGGCTCCCTGTACTGGTGCAACAACTGCTGGCCTCCAGTCCCACTCTGTGTTGACCCCTGTAACTGCATCTGGCATACGCAGAGGCATTTCTGATGGCCATCCCCTTGCTTCAATGTGATCGTGCGCATCTTTTGAAGAACTCCTGACTTCTCAAGTTGTTTGTGCAAGGTTTAGCAAAGATATTGAAAATCTGTTTTCTCCAGCAAAGATATTGAAAATCTGTTTTTTTTCCATAAGATGCATTGATGTGTAAGCTTCTCAAATAACATGGGTGTGTAATATACAATATTGCTTACTTTTCAAGAAAACATCACATTTTTGGCACACACTCAATTTTTTTTGGGAAAGGTAAAAAAACTTGGGTGTGAAAGGGTTAAGGAGCTTGAAGAGCTGGTGAACACCCTTTCACAATCAGAGGTTGGGTGGCTGAGCATATCAGACTTGAGGGTGGTCCACTCAATGCAGCACTGCACTGGGTCAACGGTTAGCAGGGGAGTTCCTTATGTTTCACAGTGCTTTTGCCCCATGTGCATCTTCAAGCACGACTGCTTTTGACTGTGGGGAGGGGCATCCCTCTCCTAAATGCCCCCAATTGAGGGCAGCCAGTGGAACAGCCCAGGGTGCACACCAAGTCTCCTTGCACCTTTGCTGCTCTGCCTCCTGATGCTAATTCAAATATACTTGATGATGCTCTTGGCATTGCTTTGTCTTACCGAATTGCTGCACACTGGGGAGCTAGTGTCAGATAACAGCAGTAAACAGGCCATCTCACCTCTGGCACTTTTGGATGTCAGGGTGGGCAAGTTGTTAGTGATGCCCCGCATTTGACAGACCATTTCCTGATATCCACAGTTGCCATAACACGCTGCCATTTTTGAGAAGTGTCGCAGCCCTGGTTGGCAAAAATCTTCCTCGGATTTCAATGATGAGGCATGGACGTTAGACTGAAACAGAAAAGCATTTCTTTACCTCTGTTGTTCTTACATTATACATTAAACACCAGTGCTTGTCATGTCTAATTCTCAGTGTCCCAACATTGATTTGCCAGTGGAAGTTATCATTTCATTGTGTGTGCATTCTGATCCTACTGTCACCAATCACATTCACACATGTTGTCAAAGTGCATAATGCTGGAGCTTGAAGAAATAGTTTGTAAGTGTAAGCTGCCTAGTATTTGTCAGCAAAAGAAATGAAAAAGTAGTTTACTAGCCATCTCATCAAGCTCAGACAAGATGAACAGCTGAAGACTTCAGTGGAACAACAGCAGTCTCTGAGGTTGGCATTAGATGACGATGCCAAGGAAGTATGCTTGTCGATCACGGAGTGGCTGCTCTGAGGTGAGGATAACAGCGCATCCATTGGGCCAGGTCTATTATGATCAGAGCTTATGGGTATTACTGTGGACAAGTTAACGGTCATTGCAGAGGACATCTGTGCTCATCTGACCAATGCTCAAACTAAAGCTGACATAGTGGAACAATTGTTGGTGCTGAGCCAAATTGGGGCATTGTCAAGCAAGGACACAGATGGAGATTGGAAGGGCTTGTCATACATTACAGAGGATTTGACAGAACATGTAACACGGCTCCCTAAGTTTTAAAAATTACCAATTGGACAAAGTCTCTAGACTGTTTGGAAAGTTTCAACTTTGGCCAACTGCTTGTGTAGTCAGTTGAGAGCCGTGACAAAATGTTTGGACACAAAAGCATGTGAGCATTCAAGTCACTAAAGGGGTACACTTTTTTTTAAATTTGTGAAGAACATGTGGATCCATCATTCTGGAACAGACCTGGTCATTTTCCGTGCTTTTCTAGCATTCATTGTCCACAGATGCAGCATTGAAAGTTTTTGCCTGCTTGAGCAGGAAAGGTATGTTTTGTCTGCTCAATGCAATAGGCCTTATTCATCAATGTAGTGCTTGACTTTACTGACTTTACCGACAAATAAGCGTTTTTGAATGCTTGAATCTGCCCTAGTGCCCATTACTGCTAAAGGAGGCTAAAGGAGGTAATGAAGGAAGGCGACTCCCTCCAAGCCCCACCAGAAATGGAGGAAAGCGACTCCCCCAAGTCCCAAAGGGCTCCGAAGAGTGTGCTGAGAAAGCAGTGAAGTCGGGAAAGACAACAACAACCACTACTGTGTGTTAGGTTCCTATATGGCAACATGTTGGAAAACACAGTCCAAACAACCGCTTGGGCCATGTATTCGCCTCAGCGTTACAATCTCTCCAGCTGGATCTCCAAAGCATGTGGCAACTACTAGACCAAGAGCGCTCTGAAGCCAAAGACAGGGAAGTTCACCTTCTCCGCAAGTTGGCTGATCTCTCAAGAGAGATAGCAACTGCCGGAGAAACGATAGGTGAGCTTGAACTGAAGATTGATAACCTCATCGCAGCGCGTAGTGAGACTGTGCAGCAAAGTGCAAGCCGTGCAGCAGGTGCTGGTTTTCAGGTGCGTCTTTGCACTTCAACCTCTACCGCAGCAACTCAGACTGGTGCTTCAAACACTTCAAATGTGAAGGCCTCAAAACCCTCAAAGTCAGGTCATCGAGGAAAGCAAGGTTCCGCCATTGCTGTGCACTACAGGACGAGAACACCACCACCAAGTGCACCTACTGCTCAAGATACTGGCATTGACTTTAAGACGAACTGCAATGAGGCTGAGCGTCTCGGCATTAAACAACGTGCCATAAGTGACAAGCACGATGGCGGCAGTGTTTCTATTCTGGACAATGACACTTCAGCCATTATGCCTCCCCTTTGTGTGGACGACACCTGGGAGCTGGTTGGACCCTGTGAGCCTAGACCCAAGCGTGCTGTTTTGTACGTTGGGAACATGCATGACGACACGAACTTTGACAAACTGACTCAGTTTATCGTTAACTGATGTAGGAGTGTTGGGCATACAGTCTCAATCCACAACCATCGAGTGTACAGCAAGGGCCAAGACGACCCCAGTGCAAACAGGGCATACGCTAGGATTACAGTGAATGCTTCAGACGTGCCAATACTGCGTCTACCAAACTTCTGGCCAAAGCCGGTTTATGTCCGCCCTTGGAAATTTCATGACAAGGAAGTGCCTCGCACATCAAACTCAGGTGTGCCGGAGTCTTCTACCCGTATTAATGGTGATATGGACCTGGACGTACCTGACCATGGTTGTAATTAGTCATCTTAATGTACGCAGCCTGATGGCCCCAGGTAAACTAACATCTCTTTCTCTATTTACGTCAACGAACAAAATCGACATAATTTGTCTTTCTGAAACGTGGCTAAAGCCAACCCACTTAACTCCGACCTTGACTATACCAGGATGCCAACCACTTCTATGTTGTGATAGAAATATCTCACGTGAAGGAGGCGCTGCCATCTATATCCGGGACGGTATACTGTACAAAATGATAAGTAATGACTCTTTTGACCTTGAGTGCGTTGTAGTGGAAATCCTTTTACTGAAGTGGAAGAAATTAGCCATGGTAACATGTTACCATGCACCAAACACTAACATGGCCTCCTTCACTGATAATCTTGAAAGGCTACTGACCTCTATCTCACTCAGAAGCATTGTACTAACAGGTGATTTTAATGCAAAACATAAGGTCTGGTATGCAGGACAAGATACGGATACAGACGGTGCCTCACTCAAAGTCTTATTGGACAGTCTGGGGTTTCACCAACTGATTACTCAGCCGACCTACACCTCTCCAAAGAGTGGGTAATTGCTGCTTGATCTAATATTCGTTAATGATCCATCTTCTGTGACAAAAACTTCTATTCTTCCTCTGATAGCTGACCATTGTGCCGTAGCTGTGCATCTCACTGTCGAAAAGAAAAACAAATGAAAAGCCCTACTCCAAAGTATACTGGGATCATAATCATGCTGATCTCAACTCTCTTCTCGATGAACTTCGATCAATTGATTGGCCCGTACTGCATGATGGCTCGGTCGATACAGTTGCCCTATCCTGGCAGGCAACCTTCTCAAACTTGTGTATAAGTCACATACCAAGACAGATTCGTAGAGTCAATATTCATCGAAGCCTTGGTTTTCAAGCCACCTAAGGTAGTTGGCTCGTCATCGAGACCGCTTGTTTCATCAATCTAGAGGCATGACTGCCTCAGCAGACGTCTCTGTTGCTCATAGAAAGGCACGCAACATGTTTCTATCAGACCTACACTCTGCTGAACGACAGTACTATAAAAGTCTACAAGGATGGCTCAATCTTCTGGGAAGCAAACCCCATGAATGGTGGAAGCTTGTCAAAAAAGCAGGTGGCTGGGTCACTTCACGAGCATTCCCTGCACTTACTATCAATCAAACGATAGTCTCCGATCCCTATCAAAAGGCATGCACTATAAACAGTCATTTCCAGCGTCAATGCTCAGCTTCCTCCCCTGCACCGGCAGTCGTCTCAGGATTGCCTGATTCCTTCAGGAATCCTTTCAGATTTGAGCAAACTACTTCTGAGGTTGTGGCCTTAAAGTTGAAAAATCTTTCAGTGCAAAAAGGCTGTTGTGCTGACAGCATAACCAATGCTCAGTTTAAGCTAACAGCTAATGCAATATCTACGCCATTAACAGAACTCTTTAATCGTTCTTTATCTGAAGGTGCGCTCCCTGATGCATGGAAAGAGGCAATGATATTCCCCCTCTTAAAGGCAGGAAAAGACGCTTCACTTCCTGTGTCTTATCGACCTATAGCACTTTTCAGTGCTGCATTGAAAATTCTGGAACAATTCGTCAAAGATCAACTTTTGGCCCACTGCTTGAAGTATGGAATACTGCCGGAAGAGCAATTTGGCTTTCTCAAAGGTTGCTCATCTGAATGGTAACTCCTGTCACTATTGGAAGACTGGCACAATAGCTTGGACAATCACAATTGTGTCCATGCTGTTTTTCTTGACGCTGCCAAAGCGTTTGACCGCATTAATCACAAAATTCTCCTGGAAAGACTTACCGAGATTGGAGCTGGTGGAACTGAGCTGCTCTGGTTCCATAGTTACTTGACTGGTCAGTGAATTTGTATGAAAGTTCATAGAGCGCTCTCTGATCCCTTGCCAATTAGCTCAGGTGTTCCGCAGGGGTTGGGACTAGGTCCTCTCCTCTTTCTGATATATTACAAGGATCTACCTAAAGCCATAAATGCCTCGTCCTCAAACTTTGCCGATGACACATTGATTTATTGCAGCGACTGTAATGGTGGACAGAATTCAGCTGAGTGCTACAAAATTAACTACGATTTGAAAGATCTTTCAAAATGGGCATCTGATTCAGATGTACGGTTTAATGCCTCGAAATCGGCTAACCTGTGCCTTGGCACTAGATTACCAAGCTACCCAGTAAAGATCAACGGGAGTAGTATCACATCTGTCACATCAACTGAACATCTGGGAGTCATTTTGAACATTAACCTACAATGGAATCTGCACATCGACAAAATTCTCTCTCAAGCAGGGTTGCCTGGAGAAGCGCCACTCTCCGCTTCTCATACACCTCCAGCAGCACATCCAGCCACTGGTCATCACTGTCCACAGCAATCAGTTCTTCAAGCGCAGCTCTGTCCATGCTGCCATGACTCAAACTGAAGAGAAGAGTTGGGACGTTGTGTGAACGAACTCAGAAAACAACCTTCCCGAAACCGGCTGGCTGCTTGATGAGAAAGGGTTGCCATTTTCCCGTTGTCAACTTTACCAGGAATAACGTAAGCCCATATTTGCTAACCATGTTTATTTCTCTGCCCATTGTACCATAATAAATTACGTTATGAATTACATAAAACGCTATTTGCTAGCAGTGTCTAATGTCTTCTGAACGATATTGGCAAGGTGCTGTTCTCGCTCTTCAGCAGCCTTCACCTGGAGCTGTAGAAGCTGTGTCAGTGCAGCAACATTAGGGCTGGCTTCCGTCATGGCTGGGATAACTGAAAAAGATCAAAAGATGAAGAAAAATAATGTTTTTCTTTTTATGTAAAGAAGCTGATAACGATCTTGGTGTCAGCAATAGCGTAATGAATTTGTGAAGACACAGCGTTAGTGTCGTAACGAGGTGCACAAGATTGGAAGTTAGCTGAAGATAGTTCACTGCGCCATGTTATATCTCTCTGATTATGATTAACACACTCACACGATGACAAGGTGTGGAGGAGACAGAGAGATTCTTCTTGAATCAGGAAGAAGGGTGGGTACAATAATAAGAATGGGTAAAGGTATTGTCTAAAAGTTGTACCGCTGACTGGGCGGTCATCGTACGCAAAGTTATCTTGATCCTGTGTACACATGACACACCTTAGCTCTAATAATAGAGAAACTAGTCTAATTACGCAAATAATGACATGGTACACATCAGGTGTAAGAAAGAGCAGAAAAGCTTATCCATCAATTCAAGGCTGAGGATAATTGGAGGGCTCGTCAGTCTGGGATGAATAAGGATTATGACGAGAAAAACAAGCTTCTCCAAGAGGTGGTAAAGCTTTTTGAAGAGAGAAACAGAGGAAAGCAGGGGCAAGTAAAGAGGTGTGCAGAAGAGGCCAGGCTAGAGGCCGGGCTTGTGGAAGCTGTGTGAATTCAAGATGAATCTTGGAAAACCCTTGGTGGCAAGAGGCTGCACACAAGCTGTTCAGATTCAACAAGCTGCTCTGACTCTGAAGTGGATGAGGAATGGGAAGACTCTTGCAGGACTCCACGCCATGATAAGCAGCCTCATCAGCAGCGAGGCACTTGCAACATGAAATCTTCTCCAACTGCAGCATAGACCACAGCAGAACTGATGGCGGGGTATACGAGAGAAAACGATGAGAGGATTTAGAGCATAGGGTAGAGGAGTTAGAGTTTCAGAGGAAAGGGTTTGAGTTAGAGTGAGAAGAAAGGTTGGGTATGTTAAGAGTCATGGAAGCAGTCTGTCAGCACCTAGGCAAGTAAGTTGAAGTAACAGCTGAGTACCATGTGGTACAGGCTGGTTGCCCGGAAGTCTTTTTTTGCAAGCACTGTTTTTTTTTTTTCTTCCCATAGCCTACAATTAATTTCCATTTTCATTTACCAGCTGGTGGGTTGGCAGATCTCATTTTTGCTGTTGCAAATTCTGATTTCCTCACTGCGTTTTATCTGGAGGCCTTGTGCTGTATTTGTTAGTCTATTGCTTTGCCTGACTGGATCAGCACTTGGCCATGTGCATTTCTACAATTTTATGTTCTCTTGTTATCATTTCTAAATGAAAGTGGTACAGTGGCTTGAAATTGTTTGGTGAGGAAGGTGGATTTACTGTAACCATTTAATATAGGGCAATACTTTCTTGGTTTCCTATTATGTAGTTTGTCTTTAGGAGACTACTGCTGCCCTTGTAAGACTTGCCATATGAATCTCTATGCAAGGAAGATATTTTAAGACACTGATGGCATTGAGAAATTTCTTAGTCTTGCTTTGGTATGTGTATGCACTATAAAGTCTGTCTTGTAAGATGTGAACATTACACATTCCAGATATCTTTTTTTTATGGTGATTTATGTATGCTCAATATTCTACAGTAAAATTTGCACACCGGTGTAGTTTCTGTTCTTTCACTAACTGCATATACTGGATGAGAAGAAATTTTCAAACGGAAAATGTTTTGTACACAGAAGAAAACTACAGCTTACATTTCCCCTGAAAAGTGCAATTGAGGTCTCATTTGGCTGAACTAAGATCCGCATAGTTTCTGTTGATAGATTCGCTGCTCAAGAAAGTCAGCAGAAAATTAGAATGCCTAGAACCTTGCATGCGAAATTGTATAAAATATAATTCTGTCAAAAATTCTACTTATACAGTATGTAAACTTACTACATGAAACTTTATACAAGTAGGTGTTTGACACATAGGTTACTGCAAACAAAATTATCAGAATTCTCAATGACATTTTAGTTACAGTGTACTGCTTCAAAAAGGCTACAAAACCATGAAGCTGCTGATGAGAAAGAGAAAGATTTGTCAGGAGGAACAAAAATGGTCCACTGCAGGCAACCCTTCACTGTGACTGATTCTTGTAAAGCAAATTGTAAGTCCAATGAAAAACTGGTATCAAGCAAACAACCATGGTCAAGACAGGTATGCTTCTAGAGATGGTGGAGCAACATCAAAGAAATAGCTTGTCTCCAATCTGTTTAAACAAGTGCGGCAGTTGACAAAGATGTTTGCACACATGTATAGTAGGCAGAAATTGGCTGCAATAATATCATCAAATTCTTTTCAAAATCCAGGAAAGGAAACTGCTGAAGAATTTTTGAACCCCCATTCAACAGAGACATACACCGTACTCATCTCATGGTTTAAGACACTCTGCTTAGCTGTCAGGTGATTTCCTCAAACAGGAGCCATGAGCTGTGGCTGCAAGGGGTAGGCTGGATCGCCATAAATACAATAGGTGCCTCCACCTGGAGGGGCAGGCATATTCTCCTCTAGCTGGTTAAGCAACCTACTTTCCCTCAGCATGCTAGCATCCTTCTGATGGTCCATATAAGTGGGTGATAATACTATCAGGGGTGACAATTGTTTGCCACTTCAAGGCATGCACATGCTTATGCCAGTTGAAGAGTGATTGCTGTTGCTCTTGCGGACTACACATGGGACGAACTGTTCCGTCAACGAAGTCCCAGCAGTCGTGAAGAGGAGACCTGCACAAATGGTTGCTGAATATTGCTCCAACTTGGCAGCAGTGAACCAAGGGGCTTGGGTAAAGTTTGTAGCGAGGTGTCCCGATCATCTTACAACAAACAGACACCAAATTCAGCCATATCACACAGTTTGACCAAAAAGATCCGCCAGGTTACACAAACAACATGGATAGGCCAGCCTTCAAAGAAGGATGCATAAACCCTCGACAGCAATCAAAAGTGTCCATGACATATATTATTTCCATCTGTGTACAGAGCCGCCAAATTTCTGGCAAAGTGAAACGAAATAACTCCTTACAGCGATTGTTTCCTAGCGTATTGATGTTAAGACGAGGTCCATGAGGAGCAGAGCAGCAGTCAGCACAATTGAATTCCCACTCCATATCTTCATCCAAAGCTGAACTAAAAAGTAGCAGTTCCTTGTCGTCAATCGTTCCCTTCTCATACCCAATTAACAGCAACAACTGGGAAATTTCCAGATCCTCCTTGGTATGTTATTTTCTTTAGTTTGTAGTTTTCCTATACAAGTTCGAATTTTCATCAATTTTGTTATAAATATCATGCGCACACAGCGCACCTCTGTCATGACGCAATGTGGCCTAGGTCATGAGCATAATATCATACAAGTTGTACTGTACACACTAGATCCTGCCACACCTTAAAAAATCTTTGTCCTCATGGAACCTCTTCTTCATGTTTCCTCCTCTGAGGTTGTGTTTTGCTTTTAAGTCTTCTTCTGTTGAACAATAAATGTTTAATGATGACATTGTGCACTGTAAGTAGTAACTGATCATTCAGTAAGGACTAGATTTTGAAAAGAAACGCAACAATTGGCACCTCCGACGGGACAGCGTACTTGTCGTGATGGATGAAACGAGATCGATAGCAGGAGTCAGCGATAACCTGTGGAATGACAATGGGTTGCCACAGGCAGACTTACAGGACATAGTTGCTACGGTGGAGGTAGACTCACAGCTAGAAAATTTTGTAGGATGTCTCAAGCAGTTGTGTCGCAGGTTGATGAACTGCATGAAGGTGCTGACAAAGGAATTTTGAAAAAAATAATCCAAGTTGATGCTACTTAGAAAAGGATCTTTGTTGTGCAGAAGAACTAGTGAATGCAATCAAGGCCATTTTGAATGATCACAGAAGTCACCTGGAGAATCAGGCAGCATATGACTTGAAGCTCTCAACAAATGGGAGGAAAAATTTAGGAATGATGTTAGCCTACTTGCTGATGTGAGTGCCTTGTTGGAGACTACAGTAGTGGAAGTGGTCAGCGTAAGTACTGTTGCTTCCGGAGGATTGCTGCATGAGCAAAGCATGGAGTGCGATCCAAGCACACAGTTCACTTCACAGTTGGCTGAAAAGGCATAGTTCTTCTGTCAGAGGAGGATGTTCATGATTTGGTAGCGAACTTCATGAAGCACAACGGCATTCGACAATGCATAGGTACAGTCAATGGGACTCACATAGACATCAAACACCCCTCAGTTCAATTCATGGTTTACTTGAGCCGGAGAGTTGCTTCTCTTTGAACGTACAAGCAGTTTGTGACTCCAGGGACCATTTTATGGTTTTTTGGAGAAGTGGCCTGGAAGTGTCTACGACAGCAGAATTCTCACGAGAGATTGCATACCGATCGATATGCTGCGTATTCCCGTGATCGTGATCCCATCCAGTCAACAGACTGTTGCAACTGAAACTAATTATTGAAGCTAACAACAAATAGCAATCTTGTAACAATCTGCAATGATAGAAAAGCAACAAAAAACATGCAGTGTCACGAGCCGGCATGCTAGCACATAGTCCGAGTTGCTCACAAAATGATGAAAAAATGGTGGCATGCCACGGAAACATTTTAAGGTATGACACTATAGAAACTCTTGACACAATGACTCCATGACAAGAATTTTTAGCAAATTAATGGCTGAACCATCAAGTGAGAGAGAGGGTTTAAACTTCCATGTCCATGCAAGATTATGGATGGTATATCAAGAGGCCATTGGGGTATTTGTTCTTGGAGATACAGCTTACCCTCTGCTACACATATCTTATGAAGGAGTTTACAGGAGGTGGCTCCACTCACTGAGAGCAATATTTTGGCCTACACCTATGCCAAGCAAGGATGGTCATCAAATGTGTGTTAAGACTTAAGGTACTCATTGACTGTTAGCACTGAAGGCAAAACTGATCTCTCACATTTTTTTAAATGTTGATCAAAGGGAAGTCTATGACCCGAATTTTCTAACTCTCAAGTTTGAAGACGAACAGCCTTGACCTAGTGGAGATATTGAGGGCTGAACTTTCCCCATTTTTTGCTCTGGAAATGATTTCCATGCAAAAGTGGGCATGTCATGCAATGCCCCCCTGGGTTTTGACCACCATTTTAGAAAGTTGCTGCCAAGGGTGAGCACCACTAATCTGCCATGATCCAGCTACTTGCAGTGTATTTGGCAGAAAGTTCCTGTGTGAATTTTGGTGCGCCACACCACGCACAAAGGAAGCTACAAACAGCTGTACCTTCATGATGTTGGTACGGCGTGAAACAACTTGAAAAGATATAAAAGTAATGTTGATAGCGCCTTGGCAAAGCTTCAGTTGTATCTTCTCCATTGCTACGACATGAACAAACATTGTGCATGGACCATAGCGCTAGTTCTTGCTGCAGAAGTCTTCCTTGTGTCATCATCTGTAGCAGTTGTGACTGATTGTCAAGTGCTGACTTTTGCGATTTTCATTCCGTGTCACTCTCTCTGGCTCACAACCTAATGCTCTTTGGAATCGCTGCCAAGAGAGTTCGTAGTAGTTTTGATTCGTCAAATTGTCGTGGTGTTCGTGTGTGCAGTATGAATGATGAAAGCTGTCATAAGGTTGGGCACTCTGACCCAAAGAATAAAATTAAGGACATGGCGAATCAAGTGCAATACAAGGGGTGGGTGGTGGTGGTGGCAGCCAGAAAGTAGAATTTCCAGTGAGGTGGAGTTTGTCATCTTCATTTGTGGTTGATGAGCATCAACACAGGAACCAGGTGGTAGTAAACCAAATGCATGGTCACAAAGAGGCTATCAAAAGGACAAAATCACGGTGCTTCAGATTTGAAGGTCAGCCAAACCAAAATTGACCAGAATGCCTCCTAATCATGGTCTTATCATGCTGGTTATCAGCCTTCAACAAAGGGCTTTGTAGTTCTGAAGGCCTGCTGAAGCAAGCTTTCTGTACCAGATTGCTGCCAGGGTACCTGAGGGTAAGATGCAATAGAATTGCGGCAGGAGATCGATGATCTGCCTTCAGTATGAGGCCTTTTCAGCGATGAAGCTCACCAGTAAAACCTATCATGAACCTATCAGCCAAGATCTTTTGCAATGGCATGAGTAGCTCGATGAAAAATGATGCTCACAGATGCACGAGAAAGACCAAACGCATTAGTGGTCTTCAGCAGGTGACCCTTGCCACTCAGATAGTATAATGTAGCTGCAACCTGTGTCTAAACATCGACAGCTCTGCACATCCATGTGTCATGGTTTTCAATTAAAACACAAAGCTCCCTGCAAAGTTTTTGAAAATGTTCTTCCTTCATCCCCAGATTCTCGTTAAACTCGGATTCAGACGAAACTCCATTCCTTATGTTTTCCCACCAAGTGCTGTCCTTCCTGGGCAAACCCATTGACGTTATGGCTGTTACTCCTCCTTTCTCTTAAGTCTCTGGCACAATGATCGGATGGAGTCCGCGGCCAAAAGGATGTTACCAATACAGCCGACAGTGCTCTTGATGGTATTATCATACTTCTGCTACATTTCACTCATTCTTTTCCGGCTAGGAGATGAGGAAATCCAGTTGAACCTCCTGTTGAATGTCACTGAGGTCATGATGACAGAGCATTCCAAGATAACACCAAATCTGCTCTCAGTGGGTTGGCAACAATATGTAATTGCATGGCTCTTAACATGCAATGACAACTCCTCAGAAGATTGGTGGCTACTGAAGGTGCAGGGTGAATACAAGAAGCTCAGGCAGTCGCATGCAGAGAGCAGAAGCTAGCTGTCAGTGTTGTTGGAAAAGAAAGAGAGAAGACTTCCAGGGTGACCTGTGCCTAATAGACTGATTGCACAATTATTATTGCCTGGGTTCGTAATGGGGTATAACATCTTGTAACCATGGATACCAGCATCAACAACCTACTCATTCCGAGTCTCAGAATCATCGATTGTTGTCTTCTTTCTAGTAGTCTATTAAAGCCGAGTTTTGAGCTAAAATGCCTAGCCATGATCAATGTTGTTTATCCAAGTGCATGAACAGGAGAGGCAAATGATTCAACCTACATGCAAGCTTCCACAGTTTTACAAAGGATGTGCTTACGAGTCAGCTGTGGATCATTGCTATCAAGTGGGATGAAGGAGCCACCTTCAAGGCTATGAAAACTACTGTTGTTTGCAGTAATTATTTTACCAGCATCCTTCCTTTGCTTGATGATTCTGAGTCCTCGAAGAGCATCGTACGTTGAAATGGTAAACCATTCCTGTGTTTAACTTTCCTCGCCTTAAATCAAAAGCAGATAAGTCACTGAGACCAACACCCAATGAGCGACACCTAGTGGTTGCACGGAGAGTAGTAGAGGCTAGTCTACCGAAGTTTAGTCCCACGACCAGGTTGGAGAGTTGCGAAAATGACCTGCGCCGGGTGCAGAAATGCATAACCTATCTGCAATCCATGGTTGACCAACTGAAACTGTAGTATGTGTATCTACTAGTATGCGTAATATGATTTTCTTGTGTTTTTCTTGTGCACCACAAGGTGTTATGAGCTCAGTAGAGCCACAGTATTAAAAGTCTACCACAAGTATCAGCATTACAAGTGCAGTGTTCATGTGGGCTGTGGAGGGTTTCCTTTAATCCTGTCAAGGACTCTATACAGAGGGAACAGCACATGGTGCAGTGAACAGCTCCGAGTCCTAGTTGGAACTGGTAATTCCACAGCAACCGGTACTTGTAGATTTTTTTCACCATGACAGACACAGAGCCTAGGGAGGCCTTGCCCAGTCCATGTTTCGATGAGCTATTATTTCTCATGCGTAGCCAAATGGAGGCTGCTGCCCAAAGAGAAGTTCGCCTTTTGGCAATGTTGGAGCAAACTCTCCAGTACCAATCGTAAGATTCTGGACTTCTGTCTTCACAGCATGCTTCTGCCAGGTCTGTCAATACAGCCAACAAACCCATTTTACTTTTGTCTTCATCTCTGGTTGAGTTTGCACTGTGGAGAGAATCGTTTGCAGACTACTACCAATGCCAGCACCTGGATCTTCAGGACAGAGCAACCAGGGTCTCGACATTGCAACAGTGTATCAATGACAATATTTACTGCTTTTGGGGGGAAGGAACAATATCTGTGAAACAGAATGCTGATGTGGACGAGATAATTGAGATAGTCCGCCAGTATATTCACCGTCAACACAAACCCTTGTTGGACCAGATTGCATTTTACAATTGCTGACAAAATTGGGGTGAGTCATTTGACAATTTTTTAACCTTGTTGCGAGAGCTTTCCATGCTTGTAACTTTGCTGTGGACAGCACCATCAACAAGTCATACAGCACAAACTTTGTCAGCAATGCACCAATCATTTTACACAGCTATCCATGGAAATCATGTATGATTGCGTGGTAATTGGGATTTTTTACGACAAGACTCAGCATAAACTATTGGCCTCACCGCAGCTTGCCCTGGACAAAGCTGTAAAAATTTTTCAAGTAGAAGAGGGTGCCACGCAAACAAAGTATTGCATCACTATTGGTGGTGGGGCTACCAGTGCATCTTCTAGTTCTATTCATGTTGTACACAAGTTGACGTATGAGAAGCAACAGCAGCAAAAGATATGGCCTGGGAAGGCAGACTCCTCAGCATGCACTCAACCTTCCAGTGAGAAGAGCAGCACAGCATCAAAATGTTCCTATTGTGGTCCCTTCCTTCACATGAAGACCACATGTCCCGCAAAGGGTAGTAAGTACCATGCCTGTGGGAATGTTCATCATTTTCAGCGGATCTGCCTTCATACAAAAAAGCAGCACACTTGGCTCACTGATGCTACAGTACACATCAATGGACCAACAACCATCTGCCTTGCCACAGCATTTGGCTCTGACACCACCACCCACCACATTATGTAGCTAGCAGACACTGGTAGTGCAGTCGATGCCCTTGGTGTATCAACATTTAAGCATTTTGGAGGCTCTGTGATGCAACTTTCTTGTGACCCTCATCATATTACAGGACTGGATGGTCATGCTTTGCGCAGTGCCAGAACAATTGCAGCTGTTTTGCACTCTGCCAACCAGTCACACCCAACCACAATCCATATGTACAAAGACATGGAAGGTGCTCTACTGTCTTACTTATCCTTGAAGGCTTTACATATCCTCCTGGAAGACTGGCTCATTCAATGAGAGTGTCACATTTCCACTCAGCCCCCTATGAACCCTTCTCCAATCAAGCATGAGATGGAGCACATTCGCTCTCAGCTGCTGGCAGAATTTGCTGACGTCTTTTCAGATCGTCATTCAGCTTTGTCTGCTATGTGTGGCCCTCCGATGCAAATAAAGCTGCAGCCAGATGCAAAGCCATTCCATATTCATGCAGCTCGCATGATCCCCATATGCTTACCATGAGCAAGTAAAGCAGCAACTTGATGACATGGTCATGGATGGAATCATTGAACATGTTACCAAACCCTCTGGTTGGTGTCATCCAATCATTAGAGTCGCAAAGAAAGGGACAGATGAAAAACGTCTCACAGTTGATCTCTGGAGGCTTAATTCACAAGTCTATCAACCTGTATACCCTGTCCATACACCTCGGTACATGATCTTAAACATCTCTGCTTCTTGCTTCTTCACGAAGCTTAACGCCCACCATGGGTATTGGCAAGTGTCGCTGGCTGAGACATCAAAGCGACTGACGACCTTTATTACACCTTGGGGTTGTTATTCTTACCTTCACAACCCGCAAGGGTTGATTTCGGCAGGTGATGAATACAACCAGCGCACCAATGCTGCATTTGCACACATTACCAACTTCATCAAGATTGTCGATGACTGCTTGGCATATGACAATTCCTTTGAGGCACATGTCCAACATGTCCAGCTGATCCTGCAGCGTACTCAAGAACATATCAAAATCTCACAATTAGAATCATAGAGAAGAGAAAACAGAAAAGACACAAGAGAGGAGTAGAAAGAACAACGTTTTGCCCAGTGGGCTTCATCAGGTTCTGTGCTTCAGTGAACCTGATGAAGCCCAGCAGGCAAAATGTTGTTCTTTCTACTATCCAATCCTTTTCCATAAGACTGCGAGAACATATTACATTCTCTGCAGCTTAGTTTCAGTTCACTCAGCCAGAAGTTAACTACTGTGGGTACATTATCAACACTGATGGCTGGCAGCTTGACCCAGAGAAGACAAGTGTATTGTGCAATTTTCCTGGACCAACCAATTGCACAGATCTGTGGTCATTCATGGGTCTTGTGAATCAATGTAGTGACTTCACACCCAGAATTGCTGAGTTAGCTGAACCTCTCCGGCCATTGTTGAAGACAAAAAATGAGTTCACCTGGACACCTGAACACACAATTGCATTTCGCAAGGAGAAAGATGCTGTTCTTGACACTCCTGGTGTACTTCCAGGTAGGTGCTACCATTCGCTTGGAGACCAAGACCTCACGCACGAAAGGGCTCAGATATGTCCTATGGCAACATCATGGAGGTGCCTGGAGACTTAACCAGCGTGGCAGTCAATTTCTTAGTGATGCAGAGTGCTGATATGTGATGATTGAGCTCAAGCCCCTGGCTGCTATCTGGGCAATTTTGAAGTGCAAAATCTATCTCGCTGGCACGTCATTCCAGCTTGTGATTGACCATCACCCTCTTATTCCAATTCTCAACAGCTACACATTGGATCAGGTTGAGAATCCATGACTACAACGTCTGCTGATGAAGGTACAAATGCTTCAGTTCACAGCTACTTGGTGCTGTGGCCAGGATCACTGTCTTGCTGATGCCTTACCTGGCTCACCAGTGCAACCGCCCACTAGTGCAGATGAATTTGGGGAAGAAATTTCACCATCTCATCCACCCCTGCTCTGTGTGCATGTTTTATGGACTTTGATGACTGACAATGCACAGTTTCCTGCTCTGCAGATGGAAAATGCACGATGATGCTGAATACCAGTCTCTTATTGAAACAGCCATGAATGGGCTCCCAAATGAGAAGTCCACCCTTCCTCAAGCTCTTCATCCTTATTGAAATGGCTGTGAACATCTGACAGTCAATAATAGCATTATTCTCAATCGCCTGATTATCCCATTATCAATGCATCAGGATGTCTTGAAAGACCTCCACTCATCTCATCAGGGTATTGAATGAACCAAACGTCGTGCTCACCAGGTTGTCTACTGGCCACATCTCAACAACAACATTGAAAATGTGGTTCGCAACTGCCCCAGTGTTGTGAATGGCAATCTCCTCAGAGGAAAGAGCCACTGATTTCAACACCACGGGCCACCATACCATTCATCAACACCAGTGCTGACATTTTCAGTTGCCAAGGTTGGCAGTTCCTTGTTTATGTTGACCGTTTGTCTGGTTGGCCGTGTGTTGATCACATAGGACACTCTGCTACCTCATGTGATGTTATCCTTTGTCTTTGATGTTGGTTTGCAGATGTTGGCGCTCCTGCTGAACTATGCACAGATGGTGGTCCGCAATTTTCATCATATCACTTCAAGTGCTTCTGTGACCGCTGGCAAGTTTGTCATGTAATGAGCAGACCACATTACCCGCAATCAAACAGTCATGCAGAAGCCGCTGTCAATGCCATCAAGACTTTGGTCCAGAAGGCGACAACTGATGGAGACCTTGATGTTGACACCTTTCACCGGGGACTATTGGAATGGCGGAACACCATCAAGACTTTGGTCCAGAAGGTGACAACTGATGGAGACCTTGTTGATGCCTTTCGCTGGGGACTATTGGAATGGCGGAACACGCCAAAAGCGGATGGCATAAGTGCAGCTCAGAGTCTTTTTGGCAAGTCATTACAATCTTTTGTATTTGCCCATCATTGCAGCCTTGCTTAAGAATAGCAGTCCAAGGCTGATGAGGCAGATTGTCACAATGATGCAGGTCCTGTCCACTCCTTGGAATCATCTCTTCCAGCACGCCCCCTACCTGTCCTGAAGGCTGGCACACATGTGGATATACAGGATCCCTGCACACGCTTATGGTTGTCACATGGTGTCATTGTTGCAGTTGGAGAGCATTGTGATTACTATGTATGTCTCCCTAGCAACCATGTTTATTGGTGCAGTTGTTGCTACCTATGCCCAATGTACCTCCGATCCCTCCATCCAGTACATTTCAACTTGTCACACCAGCATCTGCTTCTCCCCAGCCTGATGCAGGTCCTCATTGCTCTTAACGTACTTGACAACCAGTTGACTGTCTCAACATCAACTCCACCCGTGGCCAGAACTATACCTAATACAATCCATTTCAGAGTTGAGTATCATTCTATTCAACATGCTCCTCAACTCGAGAAAGAGGGCATG